>JAEAOA010001622.1:75000-261852 GCA_016746295.1 Potamilus streckersoni
AAGCCCATGTTCAAATAGTATTATACAGTAACCACTTTCTTTCTAAGACGCCTGAAGATATTATCCTGATTCACCATTTGGGGAATGTAGGGGTCGATATAGTAACTTAGCTACGAACCTATATCTTCATTTGGCTTCAATAAATGTTTCAATAGCAGGCGCATTCTGATCTATCACCCTAATATAATTTTCCAGATATCTAAAACAGCGTATAGCAAGGAGAATTTCAATTTGCAACCACACTTTTCTTTTGATGGGTGCCAATAGAACTGAACGCATGAAGCTACATGACCATATGTGCACACTGCTACAACCTATGATGAGTAATCCGAGTATGGAAAATCTTGTCAAAAGCAAATATGGTCGCTGGTTATATATATATATATATATATATATATATATATATATATATATATATATATATATATATATATATATATATATATATATATATATATATATATATATGAGTGAGAGATTAAGAGAGAATAGGAGAGAGAGATAGAGAATACAAAATGCCCTCCGCGACCGCGATCCCAATTCACAACAGAATTGCTTTAATTTTGGAAGAATATATTATTGTACATTAAAAAGGTTTAACCCCATTAGTGACAGTAGTAAATGGTATCCCATTACAAATCAAATGAACGTCAAACGGCTCAAGGTGTACCTGTTATTCGCATGTTTGACTACAATTTACGGGATGTGCTCTATAGTTATAAGAGGAAACTGTATGATTCATATAAATTTGTCTTTTTTCGACGCGATTTGCAACATTTATATATTAAATTCACAGTTGCTTTATATTTTCAATCTGAAAAAAAAAGAAAATCAAATTCAACTGAAAATTTATTAAAACTTGCAAAACAAAAGCGTTGTACTGTTGTCTCTAATTTTAGCTGCCGCGAGTAATAATGAAAAGAGTAATAATGAAAATGTGCCCAAATCTATTTTGAGCGGTGAGCACTATTAAATCCATGCTTGATCGAAGAAGAATATACATGAAGCAAGTCAGTTCAAACTGTTTGAAGTATATAATGTTGGTTTCCATTGGAGTATGCGGCTTGCTTTAAGACTCCAACTTTCTACGTTTGCGCTGACCCTATCTCCCACACCTACCCTTTAGATAAAAATAAATTCTTTGTCGAGTACATTTCATTTATTATATTTCAAGAAAGAAATATAATATTATGCTATTATAACAAAACTTTGCCTTGCATATGTGTGCAAAACATAGTCATATTATGTTAGGAACACCATTTTATGTCGGGAACACCGTTCCTGAAAACCACGGAAATGAAAGAGAAAAGGGCTACTGGGAAATATAAGAGATGCGGTTGGCTCAGGAGGTAATGTTCTATTCTCGTGGCAAGACTGTCCAGGTTAGAATTCTGCTTACAACAGGCTGTAACTGGTCCGTAGATGTGAATCTGCATGTTACGTTTATTGTCTCGTGTGAATATATATATATATATATATATATATATATATATATATATATATATATATATATATATATATATATATATATATATATATATATATATATATATATATATATATATATATATATATATATATACCCTTTCATATTTTTATATAATATTGAATGCCAGTTATCAATTAGGTGTATTAATTAAGTATTAATTTGCGTACAAACAGACAGTATGTGTACGCTTACCGTATTGACAGCCCGATCCCATCCATCCAGCATCACATTCAACGTTTTGTGGACATTCTCCCGTCTCCCTGTCGCACTGGTGTACTCCGCAGTGACATAAATATTCACACAATGGTCCGAAGCGGAGAAGATCGTGCGGTCCTTTGCTACAGACTTGAGCTGAAATATATATACAATCACGTAATTTTCACAGCCTGACAGTTCCAGACCTCCTCTGTGTTAAGCTACATTTCAAGCCAGTGCAGTCTAACCTGCAACCCGCAGGCTGATTTTAAATGGGCCACCAGAGCTTGAGCAAATTTGTGTGCATCTATGTAAAAAGAGTAAATGGCTTACTTTCATAGTAGATGTTCTTAGCTAGGTAATCAAGTGAGCTGGGATCAACAAAATCAAACATAAAGTATTACAGCTAACGCCATCTATTGAATGATAATGACAAATAACCATTAAGTTCGTATATTAAGTTACTTTTAAGTATTCTGCTGCAACCCTCGGCTTCAAGAACATTTTTTTTTTAGTGGCTTATGGTGATAGAAAGGTTGGACAGCACTTCTTTAAGCTGCTATACCGAATAAGCAATCACACACTGGTTCAAACGTTGAAGACATGTGAGCTAGGGGTCGTCATTGGCTAAAATCAACATGATACACGAAATGTAGTTCCTCTCTAGTAGTCTATGGTGTGTGTAATGAAAAGATGGCCCTAGAAAAGATTATACACTAATTAGGGGCAAACTATGGCGAACTTCTATGATTTAAGTTTCTGAGAAGGCGAGGCTTTGTAAGAGAGTTGATGAATTACTGTAATAATAATAATAATAATAATAATAATAATAATAATAATAATAATAATAATAATAATAATAATAATAATAATAATAATAATTCTCTCGGTTTAAGGTTATATTGTGATTCTTTAGTAATTTCACACCAGTTGTAGAATTTTACAGATTCAAATATTTAATATCAACTGTAAAAGCTCGATTATTGAATCATGCTTGTTCTTTATCCCTGCTACATGCAAATTTTGCTCGACCACTCAAATGCCTAGAGTGTGTGACAGGGGTGTGCTTCACACGACCACTCAGATGCCTAGAGTGTGTGACAGGAGTGTGCTTCACACGACCACTCAGATGCCTAGAATGTGTGACAGGAATGTGCTTCACACGACCACTCAGATCCTAGAGTGTGTGACAAGAGTGTGCCTCACACGACCACGCAGATGCCTAGAGTGTGTGACAGGAGTGTGCTTCATACTACCGCTCAAATGCTTTTAGTGTGTGGCAGGGGTGTGCTTCACACGACCGCTCAGATGCCTAGAGTGTGTGACAGGAGTGTGCTTCACACGACCACTCAGATGCCTAGAGTGTGTGACAAGAGTGAGCTTCACACGAACTCCAGGAGTCCAGTATGTGCGAATATATTAGGATATTGCTCGCGATTACAATTAAAGTTTGATTGAGAAATTAACTTTTATTCGATATAATACTTCGTACCAATCTCTTGGATGCTGTCGAATCGGAAACATAATTGGACATGTGAATAAAGTATATCACATTCAACAAACGCTTCTTGGCCAGGAAATTATATGAGAGCTCCGATCCCTCTTTCTTCTACTTCCTTGCTTTATAGCATGATAACAACTATATGCAGGGTTCAGGAGTAATAAGTAAATCAGGTTTTTGGTCCAAAAGCCCTATTTTCTTAGAATTAACCTACTTTTTTCATTTTTACCAATTTTCCGTAAATATTTTCAATCTGACTAAATCATGAGATGCTATAAGTTTATTACGGACTCTTTGATGTTTATATCGTTGTAGGATATGTGGTCCGGGGTGTTAAAACAGGAGAAATGGGTCCATTCTAAGAAATATGACTTTTTTTTGCCAAACTATTACTGGGATCAGTGTACATATTTGACATGTTTTTTTTTCATTACATGCTTTTCTTTTGTTGATTTAAAGTAACGGTTGGTGTTTGTTTGGATTTGCTCTAATAAAACTGTGTGCCCCATTTTCTACTGAGGGGCATACTGTGGCGAACTTCTACGATTTAAGTTTCTGAGAAGGCGAGGCCACTCCACTTTGTAAGAGAGTTGATGAATTACTGTAATTTTATCCTGTTTTACACAGGATAAAATGGAAATCAAGCCCTTAAGATACGAAGAATTGTTATAGATAGGCATTCTACGCATTAGTTGCAAAATCATTTTCAAAAATACTTTGTGATAATGTTCAAACAGAAATTTTCAGGGAAACTATTCTTAAAACCTAAAAGTTTAAGCAAAACAAACTTTGGCATACTTCTGCTCGTTATATGAAAGATGCTGAAACAATATGCGTACGATGAAGCTAAAAAATTTCACAGGACGATAATGATGATGATGTTTGACGACAGTTTCATAATTGTAACAATCTCGTTCTCATCCTCGACTTCTTCACATAATAATAATAATAATAATAATAATAATAATAATAATAATAATAATAATAAAATTATTATTATTATTATTATTATTATTATTATTATTATTATTATTATTATTATTATTATTATTATTATTATTATTATTATTATTATTATTTACATATGATAAATAAGAAAACTTAAAGGCAAGGCAGAAATGATTTGAGTCTTTTATGTGATTTGCAGACAGATGGAGATGAAAATCTTTTTACACGATTTACATTGGTTTCTAGTGCAAGTAGACATGGGATGTGTTTCATATAAATATTTGCGTTATATTTAAATAAGGACATAAAATATTTTAAACACGACATGAAACCTGAAGATGAATAGTCTTAAATGGATCTCTTGGTAAATGCAAAAAAATACAAAATACACACGTTTCCGCCTATTCTTTGTGGACACAGATGAGTTGTCAGATACATTAAATATATTACTGTATCAAACTGCGTTTAAATTTTAAATTTTTATAAATAAAAAATTACGAAAAACTTAACAGAAAAATCTAAGTAAAATACCTTGTATATTTTCTCAAAACTGCTTATATTAAACTCTGTGTGTGTGTGTGTGTGTGTGTGTGTGTGTGAGAGAGAGAGAGAGAGAGAGAGAGAGAGAGAGAGAGAGAGAGAGAGAGAGAGAGAGAGAGAGAGAGAGAGAGAGAGAGAGAGAGAGAGAGAGAGATCGTGTGTTATTTGGATTTTTAAGGTAACTTTAACAATATTTTAGTCATATCACTGAATGTGTCAGTTTTTGGCAATTTATAGTGATGTCTAGTATTAGGACATGCCGCATACATGTCCCACCGAGTAACATTATCCTAACACCAGGCCAAACAGTCCTAACACTAACCTCTTGATGATGAGCGCCAAGTGAGGCAGCTGCTATTAACATTTTTCTAAGTCTTTGTATAACTCAGCCAGGGTTCGAACCCGCAACCTCTTGCATATGAGGCGGACGCTCTAACCACCGAGACCACATGAGCGGAAGATCAAATTCTTTGCTTAGTTGTGAATCTGCAAAGCTAATTGGATGACATGTTTGGAGTACTTCACCTCCAATAGCGGCATGTTTAACTTGTGGAATGTTGTTTACCACAACTCATGGTTGGGATAATATGTAGCAGAGCTATTACTAACAAGTTTCGAAAAAATTACTTTTAAATAAATGTAATATTGTACACATGGAACCAGTAAATGTTTGATTACAAACAAAAGTAAGTTGTGTATTTAGACTGTGGCAAATTAAAAAAAATGTATAGTTTCAACATTATGTTATCAAACTCCTATCAACATATATTATAATCTTAACATTTGATATAGGTATCTTGTTGTTGAATGTAATTTTTGATCTAATCCAGTCACTGATTAATTTGTATAGTATTTTGAATTGCTTCATAATACAAACGACCACTCGCAAAGTCGCATATACTATATCTACCAAAATCTTGCAGCCAAGCATTGCTTGCTTCCTCCGAATTACAACTGGACAACCGCTCCTGTGTGGCTCCTTTCGTAATAGCAGAGAGTCTGACTGGTATGAAATTAGTAGCTTTCACTCAATTGTTCTGTAAGATGCATTTAAAACCAAGTATTTATCTTACACAAAGTGTTGAAACATTGATTTAGTAGAAAATAATATGGTCATCAACAAGATGTGGTAAGATCACATTTATTGAGTTGTCAGTTCATTGTTAAAATAATCCTACTGTGGCGAGTGGATAAGGGAAAATATGTATGTATTATTAAACAGATGAAAATCGGCTATGTGATCAAATTATATAATACTGGGAAAACAATTTTAGCCATATGCACTGTTAAATTATAAAAAGGATTACAATTATGTATGATAAATTGTAATCATGTACAAAAAAATGGGTTGCCTTAGAAAGCAGAATACAAGAAGGCAGCTTAACGTGACTTGTACTTTGTATAAAGGGGAAATATTAGACCAAATTCTTAGATTTTGTACATTATGTCATGAACCTATTATATCTATCTCTGTCTCTCTCTGTCTCTCTCTTTGTCTCTCTCTGTCTCTGTCTCTCTCTCTCTCTCTCTCTCTCTCTCTCTCTCTCTATATATATATATATATATATATATATATATATATATATATATATATATATATATATATATATATATATATATATATATACCAAGAAAGTAGATCGGCTTTCAAACTCAAGATTCATTTTTTTAAAAATAAAGTATAGAAAAGTTGTACGTGTTTGTGTGTGTTTTTTATTTAGATTTTTAACGTAGCTTTAACAATTTTCAGTCATACCGCTATGATGTCTGCAGTATAGCAGTCTATAGCGATGTCTTGCACGGATCATCATGCCAGATTCGTGTGGTATTTTGTCCCACCCAGTCACATTTACCTGACACCAAACCGACCAGTTCTAGCACTAACTTCTTAATGCTGAGAGCCAAGGAATGTCGCTGCTAGCACCATTTTGTATTTTGTATGACTCAGCCTGGCTTCGAAACCGCGACCTTCTTCATCCTAAGAGGGCTCTCTAACCACTATGCTAGCTAGATAGATAGATAGATAGATAGATAGATAGATAGATAGATAGATAGATAGATAGATAGATAGATAGATAGATAGATAGATAGATAAGCGAGAACAGAATATGAAAATATTCCCCACTGTTTATTTTGTAGATCATCATATTATTTGGGAAGACAATCGTGTCATTGATATATCACCAAATTACATAAAGAACTGTGATGATGCCTTCATCATAAAATGCTACGCGTGACCAATACAGCGGTCCGTACCCTTTTTCATGAACAATCTGTCAAAGTTGTTCAGGACTGATTAAAATCCATTTTATTTGCAACCATCATGTGCAGAAAAGCAGCTCGTATTCGGTTGCTCCAAATTTTACACGCAATATACTTCTTGGAACTAATATATTTTTGAGAAGTGTCAGAGGCCTGTTTTTGTCACTACATACAGATTACGTCTTGCTGTGCACTGCATCAAAGTATGTGGCTAAAAATGTATAGAATGTATTTACTTTAAGAAATTCATTGACACACTAATTGCTTAATGTTTCAGGATGCTTAATTGAAATAAATTGGAATTCACTTTCACTATACATTTTAGTTTTTTCTTCACAAATAGCGTACAATCCCCCCACATGTACTGAAATGTACATTACCGATAGCATTATCTTAGATAAATTAGATTCTAATATAAGAATTCTAACTAAAATGTAAGCGAAGTTTACAGAAGTTCAAATATTACATATTATAACATAGAGTTGGCTCGAAATCAATCTTTATTGAACTCTATGTGCCTATTGATCAAATTTCTATGCAATGTTAATACCATACTACAAGGTTTGTAAAAGTATCTCCTCCGACAGTTTTTGTAGAACTGTACTATAGAAATTAGCTTTGTATAGCGACCAGCCGATGTTTGTATCAGGCTGAATACGATGTCAAGTTAATTCATACATAAGGCATGCTATTGAAGTTAATGCTCTACAGTACTTACCTTCCCCACAATATGTTGAAAAGTTACTGACAACAGCGAGAAATAGAAGTTTCCTCATCTCTCACTGACACGGTATACTTACAAGCTGACATTGAAATGTATCCGACTTTATCTACCACCTGACATTTCACAAAACAGACAAGTATATAATTGTCTTCCTGTTTTAATTCAATGAACGCTATGATATGTCCTCAGTGGTTCACTTGAAGTTAATTTGGAATCTCTCCGCTTGATCGAGTTCAGTCTTCCCGATGAAGGAACCAATTTTCCTTTCGCCATTGTTATCTGGTTGAACTCTCTCTCTCTCTCTCTCTCTCTCTCTCTCTCTCTCTCTCTCTCTCTCTCTCTCTCTCTCTCACTATCTCTGTACATTCATATGGACTTAAGAACATGCATGCATGCATGCATGCATGCATGCATGCATGCATGCATGCATACATACATACATACATACATACATACATACATACATACATACATACATACATACATACATACATACATACATACATACATACATACATACATACATACATATATACATACACTTGTCATCACAAGCATAACTACACAAAACTCAAGTTGCTGTAGTTTTGGGTTGAACACCATTTCTCAGCGCAAGATAAGCTATACATGGCGGCCAGTATAACTGGTGGAGGAAGAACACAGGAAAGCCCGGTAAAAACAACGTATCCACATGAAGGTACTGGGAATCTACTCCACTCCTTAGAGTCCACAAAATGCAAGTACTTGTGCGAGTCCACATTGTGAATTCATATTGCTGACAAACATCACATCTGAAGGAAAGTCGTAAGTTCCTTCCTCATACGTTTTAATTCCCATGCATCACACTCACCGGCAGCCAACCCACTCCACTCATCGTCAAATACTGTTATAAATTTTGACAACTCAATTATATGTGCATATTTATATTCACAACTCAATTATGTGGGTGTACATGTTTATGCGGACACTTCTACTATACGGATGTTTTACACTGGCAACTCATCTCAATGGATGTACATGTTTATACAGACAACTCAAGTATATGGATGTTCATGTCAACGTAACTATGTAGATGTATTATGCTGACATCCAACTGTTTGGATGTAGATGTTTATACTGGCATCTAACTACATGTCTGTAGATTTTTTATACTGGCATCAAACTATTTGGATATTGTTTTAATACTGGCATCCAACTATTTGGATATAGATGTTTATACTGGGATCCAACATTATGGATGTAGATGTTTTATACTAGCATCCAACTATTTGGATATTGTTTTTCATACTGGCATTTAACTATTTGGATATAAATGTTTATACTGGCATCCAACATTATGGATGTAGATGTTTTATACTGGCATCCAACATTATGGATGTAGATGTTTTATACTGGCATACAACATTATGGATGTAGATGTTTTATACTGGCATCCAACTATTTGGAAGTAGATGTTTTATACTGGCATCCAACTACATGGATGTAGATGTTTTATACTGGCATCCAACTATTTGGATGTAGATGGTTTATATTGGCATACAAATATTTGGATGTAGACGTTTTATACTGGCATCCAACTATTTTGATGTAGATGGTTTATACTGGCATCCAACTATTTGGATGTAGATGTTTTTTACTGGCATCCAAGAACATGGATGTAGATTTTTTATACTGGCATTCAACTACATGGATGTAAATGTTTTATAATGGCATCCAACTACATGGATGTAGATGTTTTTTACTGGCATCCAACAATTTGGATATACATGTGTTATACTGGCATCGAACTATTTGGATGTAGATGTTTTATACTGGCATCCAACTATTTGGATGTAGATGGTTTATACTGGCATCCAACTAATTGGATGTAGATGTTTTATACTGGCATCCAACATTATGAATGTAGATGTTTTATACTGGCATCCAACTATTCAGGTGTAGATGTTTTATACTGGCATCCAACAATTTGGATGTAAATGGTTTATACTGGCATCCAACATTATGAATGTAGATGTTTTATACTGGCATCCAACTATTCGGATGTAGATGTTTTATACTGGCATCCAACTATTTGGATATAGATGTTTATACTGGGATCCAACATTATGGATGTAGATGTTTTATACTGGCATCCAACTATTTGGATATTGTTGTTCATACTGGCATCCAACTATTGGGATATAGATGTTTATACTGGCATCCAAGATTATGGATGAAGATGGTTTATACTGGCATGCGACTATTTGGATATAGATGTTTATACCGGGATCCAACATTATGGATGTAGATGTTTTATACTGGCAATCAACTATATGGATGTAGATGTTTTATACTGGTATCCAACATTATGGATGTAGATTTTTTATACTGGCATCCAACTATTTGGATGTAGATGGTTTATACTGGCATCGAACTATTTGGATATAGATGTTTTATACTGGCATCCAACATTATGGATGTAGATGTTTTATACTGGCATCCAACAATTTGGAAGTAGATGTTTTATACTGGCATCCAACTACATGGATGTAGATTTTTTATACTGGCATCCAACTACATGGATGTAGATGTTTTATACTGGCATCCAACTATTTGGATGTAGATGTTTTATACTGGCATCCAACTATTTGGATGTAGATGTTTTATACTGGCATCCAACTATTTGGATGTGATGTTTTTTACTGGCATCCAAGAACATGGATGTACATGTTTTATACTGGCATCCAACTACATGGATGTAGATGGTTATACTGGCATCCAACTATTTTGATGTAGATGTTTTATACTGGCATCCAACTATATGGATGTAGATGGTTATACTGGCATCCAACTATATGGATGTAGATGTTTTATACTGGCATCCAACATTATGGATGTAGATGTTTTATACTGGCAATATGAAAACTGAATGAATATACAAAGGGAAAAGTTCCAACGTTATCTCTTGGTAATTTATAAATAAGGAATGGACACGTTAAGCCAAGAAATCGCCAAAAAGTTTTATAAAAGTACACTAACTAATTTAATAGACATTTTGGCACATGTCTTTTCTATTTATGTTTCGTTTGTTTCCTCGCTTTAAACGTATGCATAGTATTCCTTCTAACAAAACCTTGTATTCAAAATTACGACTGCTGATATTCTTCCTATGCACTGTATTTGCAAAATGTCAATGATATCGAAGTCTTATTGAATTAATACAAAATTGATACTGATTCAACTTTTAACATTAAGGAAACAGGGCACAGTGAACTTTTATTTAAAATAAAGGCATGATGATACTTGCCTGAAAAGAGAAACAAGTCAATGGATTCTAATTTGTAGGGTATACCCTAAATCCTCCTATTTTCAAGTATCCAATATACAATCCATTCATTTATTTATTCACTCACACTCTCTTGCATATCTATCTATCTATCTATCTATCTATCTATCTATCTATCTATCTATCTATCTATCTATCTATCTATCTATCTATCTATCTATCTATCTACCTACCTACCTACCTACCTACCTACCTACCTACCTATCTATCTATCTATCTATCTATCTATCTATCTATCTATCTATCTATCTATCTATCTATCTATCTATCTATCTATCTATCTATCTATCTATCTATCGATCTATCTATCTATCTATCTATCTATCTATCTATCTATCTATCTATCTATCTATCTATCTATCTATCTATCTATCTATCTTTCTACCTGCCTATCTATCTATCTATCTATCTATCTATCTATCTATCTATCTATCTATCTATCTATCTATCTATCTATCTATCTATCTATCTATCTATCTATCTATCTATCTATCTGTTTATTATAGCACAGTTGGTGACTCAATTTTCTATTATTTATCTATTTATGAATCTAGAGTTTAAATCTTGAACCACTTTCGTGGCATACTTGTAATAAATTATAGGCACAATGTAAAAAATCTAAGACTTTGGTGTATAAGTATCTATTTATGTAGACCACCAGCCACACTATTCTTCTTTTCTTCGATTCATGGGCTCGTCGTACCTGGTAATTTATAATCCAGGTCAGTTAAATATTTATATAGGTATCAGAATACTAATTATTTGACAGTTGGAGAACCAGTCTGCTGGTGGGGAAATGAAGTAGTAAACATTTCCAAATGTGCCCACTTGCTACAAAGCGGATTTAATTTTCTTCCGTTAGATATTTTAATACTTCAATCTAGTTAGTTTAGAAAATATATGTTCTTTTGGTTTTATATCCTATATTCAATTTCCTACTGACATAATAGTTGTTGGACTCTTGGTTCCAGCGTTTTTGTTTTTAAGTCTTGCTATATTAACATTTAGTTCCATGAGAAATGAATTAGTGATCAGATCCCAATATCTTCGTAAAATGGACTGCCCCATGTAATGATTGAGCCTACTAACTGTTTACGTTAGAAAGTCGCACGAAATGTAATCGCTTACTCGATTATAATCGCCTGAAAGTGTTTGTATTTATAGGACTGCCATTCATGCTATTATTAAATGGCTCTTTTTGTTAATGGTTTATGGAATACATATACAAACCATACATAAACACCGACAATCTGGTATTATTAGGCAAAATGTACCCAAATTCATTCAATTGTTGATGTATAGCGTTGACTTGGCGCTTCCACAATGAGTAAATGAATACAGGCTGAATAAACGGCATTTGGAAATAGTCGTCTCTGTAAATGACTGTCTGAAATCGTTGTCATATTGCCAAATAGGGACATTTAGCGGACGAAAAACAGGCAAAAGTTTTGCAAAAATCGATTTTCGTTATGAAAGGTTTTGCAAATAACATTTATAAATGATATGAATCATCCAGTTTCCACAGCATCATACTACGTTGCTATCAAGCAGAATACATTCGTATCTTCTACATTCTGAAAGATAATTTGGTGAAATCGTAGTGATATTTCAAAACTTGGTAAGAATTTCGTAGGTGAATATTTTGCTAAATGGATTCGCTGACTAGATCATCATATCGAAATATAGCGTCAATAAAATATGGCATGGTGACCTTTCAAATACCAGTGAAATACCTGCGCTTTACATTTGCAATGAAATCTATGCAACTTTTAAATAAAAAAAACATTAAGAATGTAGTCTGTTGGATCAGCTTCAAACTTCTGCTGACGTTACGTCTGGTAAAAACACGTGATCGAGTCGTTGTGACTTAATAATGTTATTATTAAATAACATCATTCACAGAACATTGGAGGCTGTTTAAAGTGGACGTGATATTCATCTGAGAACAACGAGGGTAATGCTCGTTTTGAGTTGTCGTCTACGTCAATTAAATTTTGCATCTGGCGAGTAAAGATGAAACATTGATAATGACAGTGTATCGTTGCTGTCTCAAGACTTGAACACTTTATCCATTTCCATTATTTGCTGCATTTTCATTTCAGATGAAGTAACAACAATCGAATATTTTTCTGCAAGAGAGAAAGAGGCAGAAAACAACTCGTTTTCGTAGCGGTATTGAAGAGATTTGAGAATGATGTGTGTGGAACAGTTTGTCATTGGAAGTTTCGTGCTAACATGAACGAGGTTTCGTGCTAGCATGAAAAGCTGAGGATATTCTCAGTGAAATTGTTTCAGGAATTTAATTAAAACCAGATCTCCACATTACTGTGCTAAGATTTGACAGTGACCGTTTTGGGGTCATGTTCTGTTGACCTTTGAATTAGCCAATGGAAATGCAGCTTTCGGAAATTTGAAGGTGAATGGGAAACGTTAGGAACACACTGATTCTTGTCAGCTCTACTGTTCAGTCTCCCAAACGCTAAGATATATAACTTCATCTGATTGGTTGTTGTTGTTCTGGGGCTTAACGCCATTTTCAGCACACGATAGGCTATACATGGCGGCCAGTATTAATAGTGGAGGAAGAAACCGGGAAATCCGCTCAAAGAACCACCGACCCAAGAGAAGCTACTTGTAAGCGTTCTCACATATCCACATTCGCCGAATCTTAGACTTGAACCCACGCAGACAGAGGTGAGGTGGCAGTGATCCGTAACGGACAGAACATTAGACCACTGGGCTTCTCGGGGCCGCTTTTCCAATTGGCTGTTAAAATTAGCAATGGTGACTAGAACATGACCCCTAAGCGGTTACTGTGAGATCTTCACGTAGGACAGTAGAAGTCTGATTTTAATCAGATTGGTTGTTAATGGCGATAACATCTCATGGAGTCCTGTGGATTCAATAAGATTAAGATTTTATAGCAGTCATTGTTAAGAGGGTATTTCCTTTCTCAAGTATGTAACCTAAAAACCAAGGTCATTCCGATTGGAGCTACTACATACACAATATTGAGTGATGTTTCTGAAATATGGTACATATGACACACGCATGGTCTTCGCCTGTGTAGAAAACTGCTTAAATATTGAATTATACGATTACTATTGTAAATATGTTTTTGGTTATGAAAATGTATTCCAAAATAAGTAGATAAGACAAGCAAATAAAACTCGTCCTTACTATCTCCTTTGACCATGTCTTTCTTCAATTGACATGTGCTGTCCCTGGATTATGTAGTAGAATCTTGAAACTTCGTAGAGTACGAATTTAATTTATCTAACTTGTATGATAGCATTGTTTGTATTAAAACTATTATTTCTGCCCACTTTTATCAAGATAGTACTAGAGAATACAGGGATAGCACAGTCCGTTCTGTCTGGTATATATTTATAATTATTTGCAAAACAAAAATCATATATACCTTGATTTCTTTCATAGAAATCTGGAACGACTGTGTGTATATATGAGAATAAATTACTAGGTCGTCATGCAAGTGTGTCTGCTACGCACGAGCTTATATAACAACGATTCAGTGCCATCAATTTTAGATGTGTGCTTAGTCGTGACGGTATATGGGTTGGTGCGTGCAGGCAAGGCGATGGGTGCCATTTACTCGCGGATTTTTGGTTCGAACCTCCGTAGAGTACGAATTTAATTTCTCTAATCTGTATGATAGTATTGTTATATTAAAACTATTATTTCTGCCCAATATTATCAAGATCCTACTACAGAATCCAGGGATAGCACAGTCTTCCAATAGAAATTATGTTCTTGGTAATACTACTGCAACTACTACTAATACAAGTGGTATCGAGGCTGGGAACATGCAATGAAATGAAGATTATGATAATAAGGTCATGGCATCAACAAGGACGATGAAATAAGTAGACAATACATTATTATATGCATGTAATTAAATTGTGTTTATGTTAGTGTGCATTTTTTAAAATATTTTATTCCAATACATGTTTTCGTAATGATAATTTTGTCTACTTGATTTGACTTTTTTAGAAAGTCGTTTCAGTTCTGTTTGACCCGTGTTGTGTTTAAGCATGTACAAAAGTAACAAAAGAAAAGAACGAGGTCAACAAGCATTGTAAATTTTAACAAAATAATTTATTTCCCTAGAAAACAAGGTAAAAATATGAAATAGGACTTACGGTTGGTTCATATTATCCAACATAATCACAGAATCTAAAAATATAATTCATATCACTTAAACTTCTAATTGTAACCCAGATTCGAATCTAGACAAAGTTCTAATATGAACGTCGATGACGTCAGACGAGGTCATTGTATTAATGGCAACAGTTCCTTGCTGAATCAGAGTTTATAATTTTTTTCAAGTTTAAAATTCCAGAATAAAGTTCATCTAAATATCTTTGTCCCAGAATTTTATAAAGAAAAGCACTTGTTTTGTTTTCCAGAGAATATGAATTATTAAATTCCCAAAAATAGATTAACCTCAAAACAAATTGGCATCAACAAATCAAAACACATTAAGCTCTACGGTGCAGGAATGCGACTAAAAAATCTCTTGGAAAATGGCTTATTTAGGCCGCGATTTTAGATTACTTGGTGGCTCACGTGCCGGGCTGGTAATCACTAAATTGAACAAAGCTATAATAATGCCATTTATCACCTAGCCTAGAATAGCCCTATATAAGAATCAAATTCCCACACTGGAAATAAACAAAATAGATAGGCTGTTCACTACTTGGATAATACGTGGGGCGAACATGACCTTAGTGATAGTCAATCATTTTCATTTAATATTTACAAACGAGTCAACGAAGGTGAACTAAAATAGTGATAAAACAACTGCTACATTCTAATCAGGTCAAGTGAATTTTCCGAAAAGAGATTCAAATCCAATGAAAATTATCGCTACAATAAATTATAATGAAACAAAAATAAAATAAGAATTTTAAACTTAAACACAAGCAATTTAACTTCATATTCGTAACATCTGATAAACAGCAGTACTAGAAGCACTGTATCTATTCGCTTTCCTTGATTTAGAAGCAGTGTCAGGTTTGAGTAATCAACTTTTTAAAAAAAATTCCCAGAGTAAGAAGCATTGGTTTGGTAAATTTTGTAGAATTTGTGATACTTTTCAAATGGTACAAAACCTCAATCAGAACATACCTAAGGCTCATATGCAACCTATTCCTGAATTTGACGAACCATGTCGCAAAATAATTCTACATTGTGTTGGTATCTTACCTAGGACAAAGTCAGTCAACTAATACTTGTTGACCATAATGGGTGCGTCAACAAGATTCCCAGAGGCAACTCCTTTGCGGAATAATAAAACTAAACAATAGTAAAGGCTTTGATAACATTCTTTACTCAATTTGGCCTTTCTAAATCTGTCCAGTCTAGTTAAGGGTCAAATTTAATTCTGAAATATTCCAGCCAATTGTGCTTGAATTTGGCGTTCAGTAATTCAAGTCAAAAATCAAATTATGGTTTCACAGAACTTCAATGGAAAGACCTTTTGAGTCTTGTAGAAAGGTTCTTTCTCTCGTGCTCATTCTTCATACTTTTCTTCAAATTAGGTATTACGGTCCTTACCATATTAACAAGAAAATGAATGAGTTAAATGATAATAATTGTACTCCTGGAATGTAATAAATTATAGGAGTACCAGTATAGTGACAGAGATAGCCAGGTGAATGGTCAGTAAATTAGTTGTACCTGTCCATTCACTGTGGATTAAAGTAAAGGAATGCCATCGGGCACTATTAATTTTGGAGTGACAATTCTTCATAGTTCAGAAATTATGAATAACTTGACCAGAAACTTTTACATTTACAGCAACAAAAAAAGAACGAAAATAAACAGTTATTATCTGAATATGAGCACTTATTTTAAGATGTTCTAATGAGAACAAAGAAAATGTTTCATCAAATTGAACGTACATATTTGTATCATCCAATTTTATTTAAACAATAAATATTGTGGTAGAATTTGCCGTTGAGACTGTTTTCCTCTCTGAATGAACATGATATTTTGAACCTCATTTCATTGATATTAACCATTGGATTAGCTCAGACATTCAATATTAGGCATAACAATATCAAAGATACAACTTCAACAAATCACAGTTTCCATATATGCCAGTACTTTTTTGTTTTGTAGCTTAGCTGCTTTCTTTAAATTGGCGATTTGTTTAAAAGAGAGGAATATGTGAGTTACAAATAAGAGCAACGGAAACAAAAATTTCAAGTCTTTTAGATGTTCCAAATTTGTTTGATAGGCTGTAAAACAAACGTCAACAATAATTTTTAACTTCACTCTATTCTATTAAGTTTGACAAGCATTTTCACCAAAGACATGGAAGCTCGTCCTTAGTGAAAATGAGCAATAGGAAATTCAAATAGCACCATACACTGACCCAGTTTGACAAAGACGTCGGTGTACCAGTGTTCCTGAATTTGGCTGTAAGAAGATTGATAAGAAAAATTAAAGTTATAGTGCCTAACACAATACTGTGACGAACACACGAAATAAAGCTCTCTTCGAAAAGAGGGGAAAGATGTAACATATTATTTTCCGTTAATATATTAAAGATTTGTTTACTAGATTGATTGCCATTATCATGCATTCGAATACATTGTTCGAATACATTGTTGTATCAACTAGAAAAGTTTAATGGCAAATTAAATTAGGAAAGATTTTATCAACAAAATACGCTATCTGCTGGCAGTAGTGATAAACAATTACAATCTGCCGTTTATCGACTTGGTCAGGTAGATGAATAATCATATTAATACATGATAAATAACACTTTTGCTAAATACCCTACTGAACTAAGCTCTTGATTCCGGACAAATTGTGTGTAAATATATACCTATTTTCTATAGCTAAACCAACTTATTTTTCGATGTTATTAGTTTAAGCCAGACGTATTTGTTGATACGGTATAATTTAACTAAAATGTTCTTGTAGTTATCATCGTTCGGAACAGGAATATAGGACTTTCAGTTAGACAGAGGGAAGACATAAGTATATATAGTCTGTGTTATATTAGAAAAATATGGTCTATATAAATTCTAGTTTCCATATATATTTTGATAATACTTTTACACCTAGGAAGATAAATAAATCACAGTCGGACTGCATGTTGTAACTAAACCGAACCGGAAAGTAAATCGCATTTCAGTGTGCAGACATAACTTTCTAAAAAGTCTGCAAGACGGGCCTTGGCACGCAAAACGTATGTGTTGAGAAGTACTAAATATCCTGTAGAAAAACTGATACAGGATACCCATTTAGTTCCGGTGTGATACGGATTTTTTTCGGCTATGATTGAAGATAGTGAAATGTAACAGACATTAGCGGTAATAAAGCTTTAAAAAATGGTTTCGACTAAGAAGAGATGGGAAATATAATGAAAAATAAACAAATATGAATCTTTTGAGCAAAAATTGCTAATGCCGAGTTTTTAGGCTAATATAATGTGTAAATATTAAATTTAGGAATGTATTGATCTGCATAGGAATGGTGCACTCCGACTGTAAAAGGTCACTTTGTAATGTTTATATTAGTTATAACAACGTTTTACATAGACTTGTGATAAGGTTTATTATTGTTCTATGTATTGTATTCTTTGAAGTGTTTCTGATAATGTAAGACAAAACTATATTCTGATAAATAAAAAATTATAAAGGCAATATTTAGCGCTTGCTTAAAGATTCGACCGACAACCCAAATAACAAGAGCAATATATTAGTATTGATTTTGGTTGCTACAATTCTATGATCTTAAAGTAACAGAAAGTAAACAAGCCGCCGAAGATTGTGAATTCAACAAATAATATTTTCCTTAACTTATAAAATACACATTTTAGAACTTACAGTATTGTATAATTCAATACAAAATAATCCTGAAAGTTCAATCACATGTCCACAAGTATAATGTTCCGAATTAATTCTAGGATAAAATGTACTGATGTACCAGCGGTATGATGAGCTTATGTTCCAACATTCCTGATGTATCACAATTTGGCATTACCAAAATACTCTTGAATGACTTCATAATAATTCCAAAATAGTCATTTAGTCAAAAATGTCAACGATATGTACCAATGAATAGTGGTAAAATAAATTATTTCTCTTAAGTTGTATCTGAACACAACTAAAAGTTACTCTAGATTTTGTATTTATTGCTGGAATTATTAACTCTCTTTGATAGGACCTTATATAAACTCTTTTAATCCTCAAAAAGATAACCAGGATGTGGATAAATTCTAAGGTCAAAATGTCATGACTAGATGCCAGGAAATAGCGTCTAAATTTACAACTCACGTCCATGGACTGAAGGATTTTTTTAAACATTTGTTTACAAATGACTATTAGTTTAAACTACAAACCACAATCTTGGAAAATGTTAAGAATGCAATATAAATGTAACATAGAATAGTAATCGAAAATTAGGTGAAATCTGTTTGTTGTTGAAGTGATCGCTAAACGGAAAAGCAATCATTTGCACAGGGTTGTGCAAGGCGCCAGAGAAATGGAAAAGCTATATCAGTCTAGAACTGCAATATGAAATATCTGTGCTCGCTCAAATCATGTCGATTCTTGAAGCTCAAAAAGCACGTACACCGTATTAACTGTCAATGTATACATAATTTGTTCATACAAGCATCACCAATGAACATAATGTGGCTTTAGTATAACCACATTGCAGAGAAAAGTTTGATATTTGTGTCTTTTTAGAATGAAGTAAGCAAATGTACACTCAGGTACATCGTAATTATTTCACGGGTTATACATAACTTTTATGAAAATGCTTTTGGATAGTGTGCTTGATACTTTAGTTGGATGCTATAATAATATTAATCATATTAATATTAAACCATTGTAGACTATACAATTAATAAATAATTGAAAAAGAATAATAGTTTTTATAGGAAACATTTCTGATGTTGAAAGATACACAAAAGTTCTATATAATACGATTAGAGTTATATATATATTATATACAATAATAAGTTGAACTATACAAATAAACTTGATGTAACTGGAGACTACTATGGAACTGAAGTTTCAAATCATGCTTTACATTTTATAATGCCAATTTTATAAAACCTTGTCGATTTGTTTTTGAGAAAGTAGTCAGGGATATGATGCACCTTGTTATCCATCACCGTGATGATTAGGAGATGGGGACTGTTTTTGGTCCAAATGCAGATACAACACGTGCGGTTTTTTTCTTTATCCCAAGATGGAACATAAAAGGAAAGGATGCTATGTGTGTTGAGAGTAATCGTAATATATTAATCACCGTATATAAGTAGAGAAGTATGGTTAGATTTATTATTCCTGTTGGATCTTCATCTTTAATGGTACATTACACTTCCTGTTAGGACGAATGCCATGATCATCAAGAAGCAAAGTGATGAAGACAGCAGACGAATAGACTCTTGGTTTTATTATTCCAGGAAAAGGTAAATAATGTAATTTCAACATTTGCAAGCAGATTAAATCGTCTTTTTAATTGGTTTGTATTTATTTTGCCTAAATCATGAATTTAATTCATTTGATTTTTCAAGAGATTTCATTTAATTGTAAAATTGATCAGATTTGGCATACATGTTTTATTCTTTGACATCTATTCCGCAATGATTAAAGGATATATTGTTAACAAATCTCAATAATATTGAAGTTGTGAATAGCAGTCAAGCAACATTCTTTATTTTTCTTTTGTAAACTTAACTCTCAAACTTATCTTCATTCGATTTGTGTCCATGTGTCCATATGCACTTTGTGATACGTTAATATTTTATATTAAAAGGTTCATCATAATATATTTTTATCTCTAATTAAGGTCCTTACATTTCAATCCCTGACAAGAGTTTCATGCTTCTGTTCCTAAGTTCACCAAAAAAGATCTTTTCACTTTCTTTGATAGGTTGATATATGTCTCCTATAGATTGGGCGGCTCCACCAATAGTAATATGGACGTGAATAATTTTAACAATCTGCCGGACAATGACTTCCAAATCAATATGCAATAGGTCTTAGTGGGGTAAAATGACTCCCAGGAAAAATTCACAATGTTACTACAAACGTTTATGACCACCATAGAATATGACGGCATGGTCAGACCATCGCAGTCATTACTGGTAGCTGGGCACTTAGTAATTTGTAATACGAAAATAGTCAAATAAACCCAGGGTAATCATTGTCATTGTATATGTATCTCATTTAATAGAAGTTTATAATAACTTGGCCCCTATACACTAAGTACCCTAGCTCCTCTCTCCTGTAGGAAATGTGACGAGGGAAGCAGTTTTTCATGTATGTCTCTTCCATATTTTATGGTAAGATGTGACCAATATAAGAATTAATAGTTGTGTAGAGTTCTATCATCAACAAGCAATGTGCGTCTTGAAATTATCAGTATGTTTTCCATAGCAAGAGTAAAATGTGAATAAGAAAATTACAGAAGAGTTAAAGAATCCTCCATCGCTTTATCGCTTTTTTACTGTGACAATTGTTTAAAATTTCATAAGTGTACAACCTGCGTAGTAGAACTATCTCCAGTGATACCTATAAGGATTGCATATTACTATCTTTATTGTAGGAAGTCTCACCTTATGTGGATCACAGAGAAAGTCAGATGATCATAAAACTGTTAGTGCTATTTATTGATCATTTAATACAAAGCCCAGTTGTTCCGTAGCTGACAATATGATTTTCTGGGATGAGTACCTCTCATAATTAAGCATTACACCCTATAATTGTCTTCTGATAAAAAGAATGTTTACGACTTTATATTATGCATGTGATATGCAGGTATATGTGGAAACAAATACATATCGATGACCTAATTCACTTTGTAACCCTACGCTTTAATTGTTCATGACGTACATGATCACTTTTAGCGTAAGGATCAAAATTTGCAATAGATTCTCTTGCTTTATATATTAGTGTTACATATTCAACTGTTCCAATATTATCTTAAGTTGGTGATGTTATGCTATGTAATGTTTGCATAATATATATTATACAACGTTTTAAATAATTGAATTTTATACATAGAAATAATGAAATATATGTTGGCAAGACATATGATTCAAAAGGAAACGTAATGCTACATTGCCAATTTCCCCCCAAGTAAGTGTAGCAAATATTAAACGTCATAGAAAAATTTGATTGGGAATGTCCGACAATCAAATCTCCCTTTTCAAATTTCCATATTTCTCCCCGAATGCTTATACGAATAAAGGAGAGTACCATTTGTATGCATTTGCGAAAATCAGAGACATTGCTACTTTAATGTATATAACTGATATATTCATGTTCGACTCAGGCTGTTGTTAATGACTTATACTCTACTCTAAAGCAAAGCATTTACATAATATGCTGAAGCGGACAAAGCCGTACACATGGCAATGTTGTTTTTTTTATAGTGACTAGTAGTTATGTATTCCTCATTTGCGTTAATACTTTTGTATTCGAGACACCGTTCGTTCTTATTGAAAAAGAAATATGTTCGGTAGGAAACAAAACTACATAGCGTAAAAGATTAACGAATCGTATATCGAGACAAAATTGTATGTATCATTATGTTGTTGATGTTGCTGTATTGGTAGTGATTGTGTATTTGTCTTTCCTTTCTGTAGCAACATGCACACGCCTGAGATTATATCAGAAATTAATAGAGTTTCAAGTCATCATCTGTTCTTACACAGTTATGAGTTAGGTCCATGAAAAGACATTCGTTTCTCATTTCCTTAAGATTTTTTAAATTTTTGACGAATAATTTTCTCCTTTGTTTTAAGCAAATCCCTTTTCCTTTCCTCCACATGTTTCAGCTCAATATCAAGTGACTTTAGCTGTTCATCATAATCACCTGTAATTTCAAAAGTTTTCCTTCCATGCGTATCTACATAAGAAAAACAAAATAACTGTAAACGGAAATAGATTTAATTCTCTTTCATTTATGGTTCACCAAATTTAATAGATTAAATTAATTATATAAATTACGAATTCAAATACAAAACAATATACGATTAATTTGCAAATACAGCAAGACGATTTGTGAAATCTAACAATTTAGGTATACCGTCTAAACTGTCCTTTTTCAGTGCTTCGAAAATTTATACCCACAAAATCAATGGATTTAGATTATATCAAAAGTCTTAATAAGGAAAAGTAGAGAATGATTAATAAATTATACTCAATTAAGGCAGTTTAGTCGTACATTGTCTGATATTATAATGTGTAGGAGTATTCTAATTGGAAGACATATTTATTTTAAGTAATTTATAATAGTCAACATTCATTAAATTTTGCGTTTATCAACTACCATTAAGAAAGAATGACGAGAAATTTAAGTACCTCCCCACAAGAAAAAATCAGCTTTCAAAATGACTTTTGGTTCTGCTATACTTGAGTATGTAATTAGTATTAAAGTAAGGAGACTCTAATAAATGTAACAAGTAATCTATTCAAGGCTGTGAGTTCTTGTGATTGTTGAGCAAGTGAATAGGGGTAATTTGCTGTCACACAAATGAGACTGACAAGTCTGAAAGATCACGTGATCACAGAAACATTATTGAGACTCAGTCAAAAACATATATCAATTAGATGTATGTTGCACTTGCTTAATTCACATTATGCGTATTTCACAGGCATGTAAGGAATGTTCGTGATTATTTAGTTATAATAAATCATAGCATATTTAAATTGCTGTAAGAAAATATCCACAATCTCGGCCTACAAAAATGTATATAAATTCACTACAACGTTATTGTTCTTGCTTCTGGAGGCAGATCAGTTTGTCATTTCGCTAAATCGATTAGTCGTTACGGCATGAATATTTGTTTTAATTAATATGTATATCTGCGGAATGCAGATTTGTTTGTAAAAGTGCATACATCATTTTTCGCCATTGAGACTTGTCAATATGTCTTCACTTTTCTAAAGAGCCGCATCCCCTGTGATAAGTCAATTTCGGCGTACTTGTTATTAAAAGGCCTATGATGATTGCGACAAAAAAAGCGACGAAATAAATTAGGATTATTATAGAGTGATAAATGTTTGAAGACCAGATAATCCATTAAAATAATCACCGTAAAGGTAACTCATCTTTTAATTAGTCAAACAGAGAGGATGACTAAAATACGTGGGGTTGAATAAAATATAAACTTACACAAATTATTTCGAAACTCATAGATTGGTAGTGTTGTTGTTTACTTGCAAATAAAATTATACTATGTCTAAACGATATCTTACCTATCTGACTGTGCTCTATCGTAGAATAAGACGATTCTTCTGCTACCATCCTATCTCCGAGTTTCTGGAGCAAAAATAACCATAAGAACTCTTAATCGTCTGACAATACAAAATGGTGCGTTTGTTCATTTCGATGTGATTGTCCCGAATTTCTAGAACATATGTATGCATCTAAAGTCAATAATATAGTTATGTCAAACAATTAAATTTCCTATATCTGAATTAAAAAGTTTTAGACCCATAACAAATCTTTGGACAAACATCAGGTTAACTTAAGTCAGTACTACAAATATTTTTTTTTCTTCTTGAAATCCAGGCCTGTTGTTAAGGAGAAATAAATCATGTATTTCAACGAAGGTACTAGCCCGTTGCCATCTTTTATTCTGAAAATGTCAATGTTTTTTTTTGTTTGTCATATAAGTTTTACATCATCACTAACCATAATCAGACATGTACATTGGATAAACTGAAATTTAATATTGCACTTGTTAATATCTGTGTACAATGACAACTGAAATTACAGAATCCCAAATATCCATTTGCAAACATAAAAGATAAAATATGTTCCTAAATTCATATTGCTTACTTTCAATCTTATGATACATAGGGCATATCCTAGCAGCAAACAAAGCTGTTAGAATAAAAACAGAGAAGCAAAATATTGTATGCAATACCTCATAATAGTTACTTGGACTGATACCATTATCTGTATTTAAAGAAATTTCTGCACTCGATTCTTGGATATTATAATATGTCTTTGACGTATCTAGGTTGGTCTCGGCAGTTTGTTTGGCAGGTGTGTCTGAAAAATATCCATATGTAATTTCGAAAAGGAGAAAAACAACTTGTTTATATTCATGAAAAAATTAAATTCTTGCATTTCATGTGTGTTCATTTTGCTAATTAAATTGCATGTAACATAAAAACAGAAAAGATCTCCATATATTAGTATGATAGATAACGTCATTTATTTCACTATAACCCCAAAGTAATTCAGACATTCCATACTAGAAAAAAGTAGGATTTTGGCATTTTGGGCTTCTGCTAACCGCCATTGACTCTACCACATATCATACTTATACCATATGCGGCCGTTGCACTTTTATCTTTTTTATTTTTCCACGCACGTTACGCAGTCTTGGGGGTTAGATTCTCGGAACAATGTTAGTGTCGCAAATGGTACCCATAGATTTAGTTGCATATGGTACTGGTCGATACTGCCTGCCCAAGCAACTGGTAATCTCAGCTGCGTTATCGATCGATTGCCAGATCTCAGTATGAAGACTGTCTTCGGTTTAATTCGGATTTTACTTTTCTGTGAATCTGCGCTATTTATTTTATTTGTTTACATCTTCGGCTGCCAAAGTGGTTATTGCTTCCATATCTGTTGCGGAAGATTGCGGGTTCGAACACCGGCTGAGTCATGCCAAAGGTTTATACAAGTCATAATAGCAGCTGCCTCGTTTAGCGATTAGCATTAATAGGTTAGTGTTAGGACGGATCTGCTTGATGTCATGATCATGTGTCTGGTTCATGATGCGACATGTCTGCGAGATAATGCCCTAGTGCTAGACATAGCTATAAACTTACCCACATCAGACACCGTAGCGGTTTTATTAAAATTGTTAACTGCTATGTTACAAATCCAAATCACATACACTTCTATTATACTCGCAATTCTCTGTTATTTTCAATTTCTGCAAGCGCAGTATCAAACTAGACCTGACTGATTATTTAATCATCGATTGCAATGGAATACAAGTTACTGATCGTATTGGAATTACTTTACCAGGCTTCAAAGTTTCGGAAAAGATGGGTACTCGTAAAAGCAATCTCATCACAATTTGCTATCACCGACAGGGACACTAATTACCATCGATATAGATCCAACAATAATACCGTTTGGTGTACCTACGATGGTTGTTGTTGTGATCCCAGTCACAGCAAGACCAAGAGTTGTTTCAGCTTCTAGACAACAAAAAACATCAACGATCAAACACACGCGTTTCTATTTCTCGATCAGCACGGTTTCCTTAGTAACTGAATCTCTTAATTGTTTCTCGCTTCCATTATATTGTCTCGTCAGTAAAAATGAGTTTTCATCATAATTCTTTTATTAATAACACAATCGCATTGTACATTGCATGGTCTAATTATCAAGCGATGGCGCAATACGCACACGCACGCGGAAAAATTCTAACAAATTCCCATTTTTTTGTACTGGTACAACTTTAATAAAATTGTAGAAAATATCAACTTCCGGAATATTTCCTCTTCCTTTGATAATGCGATCTAAATTTTAGCATCCTTATCATCGGCTCACACACCGATTACGCTATCATCTTTTACAACTAATAATCGTCTTTGCCCAATGACTTTTATCGGAAAAATTGCGTCCTTGATGAATTTAATTCAACTAGGTTTGTATTTTGCTGCTGGCCAGTCAATGTTGGCTTAATATAAGGGAATGTAACTGGGCTGAATAAACTACTGGTGTATGCCACTTGATAGTTGTAGATACTATATCGGGTAGGATTTTCATCTGATGGTGCAGTTAGTGCTTGAGCTTTGTCACATACACATGCAGCGGTTACAACATGGTCTCAAAAATTGTTTTGATGCATCAATATGGTTCCAGCAATCAGTTTGTACTTGAACATCCACTGCTAGTTGTTTCGGCACGCCACCGGAGGTAACCTCTGCAACCACTTCAACACGGTCATTTTAAATCACGTATATGCAATGATAAAATCTAGTCTTCAACACAGAAACCGAAGACCATTAAGTACTCTTCTTGATAATCGAATTTGATCACCTGCGACTAATAATTTTGATATTGCATAAGTGAAAATAAATATAACAGAATCAGCTTTATAGATACGTGAAATTAGTGACAAAAATCCAAGATCTCGTTGATTATTTACCAACATTATAATTCTACTTAACAGATCTTTACATTCCGTCTTGATGAACAAGTACGGTCCAGAATCAAGTACCTTAAAGATGTGACGTTTAGATCTATCAAAGCCATTTTCAGAATACAAAATAAGTCGACTATTTGCTAAAGTTTAGAAATTAAAGTTTTCCTATCCTTCTTTGATTAATATACATACCATGCCGGTTACCAGAGTGATTATTCGTAGAATCTCTTCACTGTTCAATTATATACTTTATACTCATACAGGAATCCCATTAGTATTAAAGGTGGCGCCAGTGTCTGCTGAAAACACAAATCATTTGTTTGCGAGCATACCACAGAACGGATGGGAGGGGATATTAGGCCAACGTTAATACAATCACACCAATGCTAGTACGATGTCAAGTGTGCGTGATTCAAAAGCGGACTCAGGTACGGCAAACGTGAAACTAAACTCAAGTTTCGTTGATGTGATGGTGATCATCTACACTCTCTACTGTATTTAAAACAACCTATATATATATATATATATATATATATATATATATATATATATATATATATATATATATATATATATATATATATCTGTGTATATGATGACCTTGGTGAGCAAATGCATAAAATGCATGTAGCTTAATTAAAGACTTCAATGCGTTGTTGCCCTCACGACCTCATTCCCCACAGCAGGATCAGTAGAGTTACACAATCCACTAAGGCCGTTTTCTTCGTTTGCTTGTTTATCCGTCCACCACTGCAGCACTACTACTACTACTACTACTACTACTACTACTA
Organism: Potamilus streckersoni; assembly: GCA_016746295.1. Taxonomy (NCBI): domain Eukaryota; kingdom Metazoa; phylum Mollusca; class Bivalvia; order Unionida; family Unionidae; genus Potamilus; species Potamilus streckersoni. The sequence continues at coordinate 102,950 of JAEAOA010001622.1, forward strand.
CTACTACTACTACTACTACTTCTTTTACTGCATTGTTGAAACAATTGCAGCTAACTCTTCAAGAAGTATATGTCCACGTTTGTTTTGTTTCCTCTGTCAAATTTGGTTAAACTGTTTCCTTTGTTTTGAGGAAGTGTGCTGGACCAGGTCGTCATAGGTATTCGTGCCTCTGGTTGTATTCTTCTTCTTACAACTGTCTGCCTTCTTCCACTGATCGAAATGTGGGTCTAGATTATTGTGCTAACCTCCCGTTCAACTCTTTTTATCGTTTCTGAAATTTACATTCTTTCTATGGCATTCGTTTTAACCTTGCCCTCTTGTAAAATATTGAGGATCAGGCTCTCTAGGAGGTTGTTGTTGCAGTTGCATAATTGGTTCATTCTCTCCATCTATAAATTCAAAACGCATTTCTTCAAAATTATTCTACTGAGTACCGGTATCTTTTTTCCTTCCAGAAAAGTTACTACATACAATTTACAGCCATTCCCTATCCATGATGTGTAAGCCAGTGAATTTCTTATATCCTCCTCAAGTGAACAACAAGGTTCTCAAAACGTAATATCTGACCTCTTCAATCGAATGTGGAAAAAAGAGTAATGGCTTACACAGTTGCTTGTGTCGCATTTTTGATAGCCATGTGATTTTATGTTACCTAGACCTCTGCTATTTGCTGTACTTTGGTTTAAGTTATTTTATTAATATTCTTGGCACGTTCGACAATTGCCTTTGTGGGTTCAGTCTCCGTTGCAGATGTTTGTTTATACCCGGCTGTAAGGTCTTATTATGCTCTCTGTAGCGACTGTAACATATATGTGATAATACTGCGACCTTCTATCACCTTGTAAATCAGTTCTTGCTATTTTTGAGCGGCTTTACAGCGTCGCTTACCATTATCTCCCAGGATACCACTGACGGACATTTTTACATGATTTTGTTTTGCTGTTAGTGTTACACACATCCAGCTGAGACACATGCCCGTCCGCGATCTTTATCGTGGCAAATTTCGGTAAAGTCAATGATTAGAAAACTATAGGGACCCAAAGTGATCCGAGCAAACATTACAGGAAATTCAGACAACACGTGATCATCAGCACTCTGAGTCTTATTGGAATGTTATATTTGTCATGTATTGACATTCTGTGAGGCATTTTCAATATTTGAGACAGTACTTTTTATTGGTTATTGTTAGGGTTAGTGTTTGGGTTAGGTTGTATACACACCAGTCCAAACATCTCTTAAAAATGAAGATGTTTACAGTTCTAACACACACACACACACACACACACATATATATATATATATATATATATATATATATATATATATATATATATATATATATATATATATATATATATATATATATACATACACACATATATATATATTTAGTAGAATATTATAAGTCATGTAATGGAGACTATATCATACTGTGCATGAATTTATCTGTTAGTATGCAGTATTTACCCGTTAAACGCATATTGTGTGTAGACGTAACTTTGGGGTAATTATATCCGGCCTAGACTCTAACCTCCAATAAATGGCTCATATGTGTGAAAAATAAAAGTTATAAACATGTAACGGTCGCTTTAGGGCTAATTATATCATAGGGATTAAAAGCGAGGACGTTATGCAAGGGTCATAAAGGAACAAAAAAATCCAAGAGCCCCATTTTTATACTACTAATGATAAACAAATGCAGATGGATAATACAATACTAATATTATACCACTCTTTTTAAATAATAATTATTTAGTAAATAAAAGAAAACATGATTATCCTGAACAGTGTTCGTCACAAATGTGAAAAGAAACAATGTAATCTTACACATGGACAATAAACTTATTTAAAGTTTAGAATAAAAACAGTTCAAAAAAGTAAACTGATCACTAAATGAAGCGATGTTTATTACCTACTATTCCGGCTGATGAGTTAATGTTATTAGAAATACTTTCCATCTGGTTCGTGTTTGTCTGTTTCATTGTTGTAGCCATATTCCTACAATATGGAAAATAGAGGTAGTCCATGCAAACCTTACTCGTAATTCATTATTTATTTCATTCTAAGTAACTTTGAAATACTGAACTCAAATGCAAAACAACTAAAATATGTTCCTTAATATTTAGTATTCAACACTGCTTATTAGTTGCTTTGTTTCAGTAAAGCTTAAATGTGCATGAATTGGGATTGTTCTGTTCGTGGAAACTCGTCCAAACAATAGGTTCTGAGAAAACGCACAAATGCATTGAAACTTATCTAGATGTTTGAAGCTAACGCACTACAGAAAACCGGTACATCTTTAACGATAACACGACTTACAAAGGCAACTTTATACCCTGATAGACAAAATGATATCCTTTCAGATTGCAAAAATGTTGACAACTGCATTATGATTTAAATTATTGGAAAAGCCAATTATTTGGTATGAAGAACGGATTTTTAAAGTTGGTATCAATATACATACCCATTTCTAAATACGATGTGTTGCATTCAATGGCAAGAATGGATTTGTGACAAAAGTCACAATATATTACGGTTGAAATATAATTTTTTTTCTAACTGCCCGTTATAAAAAAATCACTTCTGAGATGTCTTCTCTGCAGTATATCTAGATTTCATTTTGAGCAATCACGTTTTCCAAAGGACTACCATATAAACGTGATGCCAATTAGCCGTTGGATATGAAATGAATGGATAGTTTCAGACAACATTACAACCTAGTTATAAACAACTATCTCAACGAGTTCATAGTGCTTTCCGATATAATATGTAATTACTTTACAACGAACCTTCTACGCTGAACATCACTTCCAAACAGCTAGCGTAAGGATAGATGGCTTTGCACGTTAACTTTATCAGCCAGGATGAATACCTCTAATGAATACACTGTCCGTTACAGTTCATTGGAAGTGAGAGACAAGCTTGATGAACCTCATTGTAATTAAAACATCATACGGAACCGGGGTTTCGCGCGATATCGGAAAATATTTGTAACATAGCATACATCTTAAGATACATGATGGCAACTTCTTATGGCACCATGGATATTTCTGGCAAACGTTTTGGTAGCTGACACGCCCTTCTACAGACCACGCAGGCTTTGCATATAACCATTCAGTGGCATAGCAAGGAACATTGTTTGCTTCGTTTTCTTGATTTGAAAGCTCAATATATGCAGCATCAATTTTTATATAGAAAGCTATCTGTGATTGTCATCCGGTATCTGTACCTCGTAATGGCAACGTATGAACTGAAGGGAGTGTAGCAGAGGGAACAAGTACGTGAAAACAAACATAGAAGCGAGGTGGCACAATGCAGACCGAGATTCATTCAAAAACTTAATAAGAAAATTCCTCCACTTGCTGTGTTAATACAATACACAGTTTACAAAGTCTTGTAAACCACATTGCCTGTACCGGTAAGCACCACAACAATAACAAATTATTTTCCTTTTCCTTTTCGGGCGATTTTGTATATGATCAATCTCTTGCTCTCTCCACTGTTCGTTGGCATCTGTTCTTTGGCGAGAATGACATTTACATAAATGGTTTGTAAATTCTATAGTTATGCTCAGTTCTGCATCTGCTATTAATTGCAGAGGTCAAGAATCATCCCTATAGTGATCACGGTGTTGTAATATACGTAGGATTTAAAAGATTATTAAGGTTACCATTTCCAGGAAGGCTCTAGACTACAGAGATGAAGTGCAATGTGCAAGACAATAAGCTACATACTGGTTTTTTCCAAAGCACGCATCTTAAGTTTGATGACGTGGTTTCCGTACTAAACGCGGTAACGGCTACTAATTACTTTGTATTTATCAACATGTCCACCTTGATCAGATAAGCGCAACCGATAATAGTCTTGATGGTAAATCATAAGGACACATGCGTACCATCTTTTATATAAAACCACGATGGCAAATAACTCCTGAAAGCGGTATCCATGAACTCATGCTACGCATTTCAGATAAATACACACAGCATCTGCTAATATGCCGAGTGTCCCATCACTCATATAATTAGGCACAAGTACGAGTTAAACTAGCACAATACAAGTCTACATGGATCTAAAGCTAGTACGACACTTTGGAGTTCTGGTAGATTCAGTTTCTACTTTTGATCAAATGTGAAATGGCAATGGATTTGGTCAAGAGGTACGAGGTATTATACTTGCGTATAATGCAGGTGCAGAGGTATGTCTATGCTGATTGTGTTAAATTATGAGACACACTTATGTTGTATATTCAATCTTAAAATAAATTAGAAAGATGGTTTTTTAGTCCTTTAATGACTGAATGTCATGTATTGACGTATGATTGGATTGGTTTTATTTTGTCTGGTATAGACACATCTTAAAGTTCTATCGAAGCGGAGGCAAATACAGTATCACATATAAGGAACATTCTACCAGGCCGAGCACACATGGAGGCATGAATATCCTGAACATCTAAAAGATACAATTTATCAATATCGTAACCTTGGTATTGAAAAGTAATGAATTAGTACTTGTGTGATTTCGTGTGCTTTGAAAACAATTGCGTTAAGCAAAAGCAGGTCAGTAAAAATAATATAATACATTAAGTTACGTTGAAACTATCATGTAGAGAAGTATTCATACTTCATATCAAACACGCTCTTTACTGTCTCAAAACAAACACTAATAAGGCTTTGTATTTGTATTTGTTACATTTGCCATCCTCACAATTTGTTAAGATTTATAATATTAATTAAATTGCAATAAATTAAGATTGGCAAAGAATATTGGGCACATCTCAGGACGTAAACATGTGAGCGGCAATGAAAATACCTAAATAGTTCTGCTAGCTGTATATATATATATATATATATATATATATATATATATATATATATATATATATATATATATATATATATATATATATATATATATATATATATATAATAAACACTGAAATTGAACGTCAAATCAACCCTGTCAGGAGGACGTGGTATTGTTACGCGCAAGGGATCACACACGGAATAAATCAAACACCAAAGTAAGCACTGCTAAATAGTCCATGTTTTCAATAATTCCAAGGAACACGAAATGGTTTTAAAACTAGGAAAAACGCATCAGTATTTTGAGTCTAATCATCTAATAACCACACATCGCGAAATTCAGATATCACATTTGTGTAGTGTTTCTCTTGCTCACTATTTAAATAATGGAATAGTAAACTACTGGAGACGAATATTACTACTTCACTTAACGCAATGAATAGCACCACCACAAACATTTACAAAAAGTCCTTCCTATCTCAATTTATCAAACAGGTATATCTTTATTGTCCAAAGAAGTCACCATATTAAATGTAAAGGACGTTTGTAATATATGTATTCGCTTTGTGAGTATGAATAATGTACCTAAAGAATTAAAAAAGAACGTAATACAATATTGTCCAGTTTGCTGTTTTGTTCTTATTATCATGTAAGTCTTGGGTATTTAAGTATTGCTGTCTGCATATTAGCTTTATAATTAAACAGACACGTAATAGTGGACAACATATGATGGGTTTTAGCTGATAATATATTTTCCTAAAATAACTAACCTTCTCTTCACAACGATGACAATGACAATGGAAATGATGATTCCAATGATGGCAACAGCTGCAACAATAGATCCGATTAGAATGCTTGGTTCAATTAGATTATTGCTTGCCAGGTTTTCAGCAGGGCCTAGAGATACAAGCGATACACCCAAAACATATATAACGGCCTGGATACTCCAAAAGCAATTGGGCTGTTACATAACCACTGAATAGTACATTTGTATTCTGATACACTAACCATAATCAAAAATAGAACTATAGAGACAATTTATTTAGAAAATATCCAACATATTCATTATGATAGCTTTTGTAAAAACAAAGGTAATAATAAATGATAATATTTAATTCTGAAAGTTGAAATGAGGATCATCTGAGGAAAAAAATAGATGTCTGATGGTAATATCGTGGATATTTGTTTATAATGTATGTCCTGTAACACCAAAGATTTTAGTACCCTAAACAACTGTGTGTGCAGATTGAAATTTTTACAAAAATGTCTCACCATCAGACTACAAAAGCAAGCATTAAGTATGACTGTACATATTGTAATACCCATTTTCAACCCAGTGATACACCTTTAACAAATCTGAAATTATACAATATCAACATAATCTTCACACTAATTTATGAAAATATATAACAATATGCAATATGGCAGAAAAAAGCTTTCAAAGCCGTGTTTTATTTCCTCACATTTTAACACTTTTTCATGTAAGGGAATGTATGTGCAAGCCACCCCAGGCAGTGATAACGGATGTATATATACAGCAAAGCCATTACTTGGAAAGGGTGTGCTAGGGCTTGAGAGATTAGATATCGTTGAGTGTTATTGTATACCTAAATCACATCTAGATCCGTGCCATCCGGGTTGACAGCTAGAAGTCTCAGGACAGTTACCGGTAATTCGATCGCAAGTTCCATGTAGACATCTACCACACTCATATGCACAGTTCAGGCCGTAATGCTTTGAATCGCATACTGAAATACATCATTCAAACATTTAAAAGTATATGTTACAAGGTTCTAACGACACAAAATTAAACACACTTATTATTTAGATTAAATATTGGATAGGGAGGGTTTAGATGATGGAAGGTAATGGCAGGGACGCGTCATAGAGATTGAGATTCTACTCACTGGATCTGTATCCTATTGAAAACAGTATAAGCACGTGATGATAAGACTGTAAAATATTCGAACGATATTACTTAAATATCTGCGGAATATTAAATATTTAATGACCAAGACAGTCGTCTCTTGAATGTATACATACATACATACATACATACATACATACATACATACATACATACATACATACATACATACATACATACATACATACATACATACATACATACATACATACATACATACATACATACATACATACATACATACATACATACATATCACTGCACGTTCACGTTGTATTTCCGTTACAAGACAACAGTCCCATACATTTTCATATTAATGTTAATAATAAACAACATCATTAACAACGTTTTGAAAAATGTAGTTTTATTTTACACCATTCTTTGAATTTCTTTACATTACAGTATTTTCTTCTCTTTTACTGTCAGTTACTGGCCTTTGCTATCCATTACTGACCATTACTGTATTTAAGGATTTTTCTCATCATACTTTGTCTCGTTCTTTTTTATATTCTTAGAGTTACGTCAAAAGATACTGCCTAATCTGTAATGTGGACACAAGAACCCCAAACATAAGGGACAAGAAATAAAGAAAGAAGAGAAAAACGATAAATGATCTACGAACAGGTAAACCCTAAATCTATTCTGTACAGTCGCCAGAAGAACAAAATGGCATTGCAACAGAAAGGAAGACATTATCATGCCTATTATGCGAATAAAACAAAAAAGTTTCAACTAAATCCAGATTATGATCAATAAACGGACATCATACTAAGTGAAAATGCAGTGAAAACCACAAAATCTGTAATATAAATTATATCTAGTAAAGTGATGAATCGAGGTACTATCGAAAGTCTCTATGCAGAGGAATATGAATGCATCTAAGCCACGAGGATCTAAGAACCCAAACTGAGGATCTATGTTATACAGTATCAGCAATTTGCTGATAGTAAAAATCTCCCATTATACCTAATATCATGTACAACTTTACTTTGAAGCCATCGACTCATATTTCGAGGCTGAGTCTCGATCTAATACTGTTATTGGTGAAAAGCCAATGGTAGATGGTTGGGGTTCTTACTGTATGATTCAGACTTTCATCAATGTTAACAGCAGATTATAATGCTCGGTTTCTAGAGTAGTTTATAATGGATATGGATTACAGCAGGTAATGTTGTCCTTGTTAGTAAACAGTTTCCATGTTATGTTGATTTTAATGTTAATACAATTTACTACATTTGAGGCACACACACACACACACACACACACACACACACACACACACATATATATATATATATATATATATATATATATATATATATATATATATATATATATATATAAGTTAATTTAGGAATATATATTATTAGCTAAATCCCATTAGCTATATATATATATATATATATATATATATATATATATATATATATATATATATATATATATATATATATAATTTCATGTTTGTCTTTATTTCCAAGTCAAACATGTAATCTTTTCAAGGGATAATATTCCAGTATAGCTGCATTAACCAACGTGTTTACAGCCAACATCTCTATTTTAGTCTTGTCTGCTTTTCAATGAGGGTATAGTTTAAGAGAAGGGAATATTAAATAAGAAATGTAAATGTTCGTAACTGGGCTAAAGTGCTTGTCTTGAACACTTCCCTCTGTAATATTAGCGTACTAGAACATAGCTTCTATTCATATAATCATGGAGTTTAATGACTCCGGGACTAAGAAAGCTTGGACTGCACACAAATCAGTGACGGATGAAATATTGGTTATAGTGAACAAGTTTTGTGATGACGGTAGAATACTTATCGAGTTGCATCATTAACTTTCATGAATCTTTGGTATACCGTTATGTATACATGACCTTCAAAATTGATTTCGTTATGAACTCAACGCAAACAAATACATGTGGGTACAAAGTTCAACCTTCTCAGTTCGATCTAGTTGTGGTAGGTGCTACGACATCCATTCAAAACTGTTGCATGTCACCTAATAAGAATGCCGAGATTCAGTGAATATATTTATATGTAAACTCAGATACCCTAGTTACGTGTGCGAAAGGCGCGATGCACACAGGAGCCTTGTCATTTCTTGCTCGTTTTATTCGCAATTTATTCGAGAAATAAAATTGGAAAGGCGACAAACATTCATCGCTCACACAAGAAAACTTCAAGCCGCTGGCCTCTGTACAATGTATATACTTGATCTCTGTTGACGTATGCATCAGGGAAAGGACAATTGATCTCTACTTTCTAGTTGTAAGTTGCATTGATATACAATTTGCCTGGAAGATGTAAATTATTTCATTCTACTTTATCATTCACCTAACAATCCTTAACTGCAGACCCGTCTCAGATTAAATTTCTAAAGCTTCAAATCCATTTTCTCACTTTCAAAAATCAAATTTAATGTTAACTACTTAAAATAAATATACTTATGGCAAGGTGATTTCCTTTAAGCTTTTAGTTTGTTTATAGAATATTCTTCTATATAGATAGTTGTTTTATGCTTTATACGTGTGTGCATGTTTGTGGGTGTCTGTGTTAGGGAAAAACGTCACATATTTTATTTAAATAAATGCATAATTTTGTGACAACTAATTACGCAAGTTTGGCCGTAATGTGTTGAATCGCAAACTGGATTCAAATGTATAACAAAGAAACTCTGTTTTTTCTTTGACAGAAAACATACTTAATCAGTACAAAGAAATACATGCATATATACGCAGTTATTGATACACAAGAAGTCTTTCACAAAAGGTAACTTGTTAGTGTCATCAGGTGACCCTAAGTCTAATATACATTTGGTTTTACTTAAAATAGTAGTTTACACCATCGTGTATAAAATGAACTTCGAATGTATGTTTACTTTAAATTTGTTGATGACCAATCTAGGATGAAGAAAAACGAAGAGCATTGACAAAGTTTTAACATAATAATTTCATCAGTTTCAAAACCAAACATAGACGTTAATGACAATAAAGGATTATGAACAATTTCACTTTAGAGCGTATGTAGACTACTATTGAAATACGTTTATGCTTATTTTTCTTACAACAAATATGGCGTAGTTTATGCTTGTCGTGCAACACAAAAACCAAGAAAAATGTTACAAGGAGTATATAGTTCACCTCTATACGATAACATGTTCACGTAAATATGGTCAAACAAAATTTCCTAAAATTTTGAAAATAAAAATCCCTTATAATTGTAACTGTTAAATGTTACGCTGCGTGACAAGGAGGAAAAGTTACACCTCTGCACAAGAACATGTTCACGTACATATCATCAAACAAAATTTCATAACATTATGAAAATAAAAAACACTTATAATTGTAACTATTAAAAGTCTTACTTGTGTCACACTTTTCTCCATTCCATCCCTCTGAGCATAAGCCAAATGGACAGGATCCATTAACCTTATCACACACTGCAGCATGTCTGCATCCACCACCACACTCTGTGTTGCAGTTGCCGTAAAAGTGATCATCACAAGCTGGAATGTTTTGCAAATGTTTTGAAAGAATTATGAGGTTTCAAAAGTGTTAAAAGAACAATGGACCTAGAACGAAATAAATGTCAATTGAAACTGATGTCATTGTCTCGCGGATAATTTCGTTCCTTGTCATCCTTGTCAATATTTGGGCTCCAGTGCTAAAGACGTTTCTCCTTTTGTGATTACAGTATGCTTCGCAACTTATCTTGTACGAGACGAATTTGAGACGTACGAGCGACATTTATACTGCGGTTTCGAGATAAGATTTATGATGACGTAAGCAGGCATTAAATATTGTAGTGCCTACCACTTTCACTAATCTTGAAAACGGATAAATGGTCTATAAACTTTATCTATATTTTTTCATTTCCTCAGATCCATTAAAGTCTCAAACTAAAATGTATATGACACTGAGGCTGTATCTTGAAGACCTGGTTTTCTGCATTGATACTCTTTCTCAAGAAGTAATCTAAGTATGAGGAAAACAAAAAAATAAAGACTTTAGATAAATGGTTGAGAAATGTAGCTGAAAAATAACGTTTTCTTATAAGTCAGAGCTCTAGCTGTTTTCTTTAAATACTTACGTATATCGCACTTTTTTGTTTGCCATCCATCCATACATGCACCGTTTTCACACAGACCGCTGACTTTGTTGCACGGCATTCCTGTAGCGCATTTCCCACAAGATGTAGAACAGTTACCATAGAAACGGTCATCACATTCTAAATGCAATGAAGGAATTTGGTAATCACGGGTTTTACATAAGCTGTTGGAACTAATTTAGCATAAATGTAATAAAGCATCTGATTTTATAGTCAAATTCATTGAAGACATAGACCTCAAGATCCTTAAAGGAATAGTTGTGTTACAGCTGAAAAATTAAATTGACTAGAAGATGAAGATAAGAAAATTAATTATTGACAACTTTTATTTTGATAGATTTCATAATATAATGTTTGATTATGAACATTATAACCCATGATATGCATATAAGTGGAATGTGAAACTCAGCAATGGTGCGAACTGGTGGACGAATTCCTTTATAAAGTCTGATAGCAACGGAGGTTTTTACCTGTTTGACATCGACACATGCGAAATATTACTTTTCTGTCATTTCTAAGTGGAACCATTGTTTGAAATCAAGATGGTTGATTATCACTACAGACTTATACACATGCATTCCACTTTTAAAGAAAGCAATTTCGCTTGAACATTAAGAACATATCAAGTTATGTTTACATAGAAAAAATACTGTGTTTCTGATACGTATAATTTGTTGCTTCTTTATCGATAAAACGTTTTCTTTCAATATCATTATACTAAAGTGTATTACATATGTTAACGATGTCACATTCATAATGAGATTATCTTATGTCATCGAGTACATAAATATGATATAGATGCATATCACATTGCTTTTTAATATGGATAGACCGTGTAACACATAAAAGCAACCAGATCGAGTTGACTCTTTTATACACTTACAACTCTAAAAATGCAATAGCTTTAATCTTTTAACAATGCACATACCTCGATCACATTTTTCTTCTTGCCATCCATCCTGACAGCCTCTTGGACATTTTCCTGTTACTTTGTCACATACTTCTCCATTCAGACAGTAACCACACCGCAAAGAACAATTCATTCCGAAATAAAGGTCATTGCAGTCTGCAGTAAATGGAAACTATATACAATTTTTAGCTTAGCATTATAACATATCTGCTGCTGAGTTTAAACATTGTTCTTATTTTTTATCCAGTATGTGCTAGTCATGCATTCTTTTGAAAATAATGTAACAGTGAATGAATTAGGATTGTTTCGGTCAGACTCACTTTCTCGTTCTAGGTATTAAAAAGAAACACTGTTACAGAAAATAATGCTGTCATGGGAATTTTGTCATTGTGATGTTGTTCGAACTTACCATATTCGCATTTATCTCCCTGTTTTCCTGGAAGACAAGTACGACACTTCCCTGTATCATGAGAACAGTCACCTTGGTAACAGTAGTCACATGACTCGTTGCACGTATTTCCAAAGTAACCCCGCTGGCATTCTGGTAGGATATCAAACAGAAGTGGTTTCAGCAATAAAATCTGACACCAACAGTGTACGAGTGTTTGGGTTTAATAATCAGTCAGTTTGTTGTCTCTCTTTCATGGATGTGATGAATAAATCAGTCTTTTACGTCAGGTGTAAAAGGATTATTTAATAAGTTTCATGTCATTATGTTTGAGTTTTCTGTAGACCTGCCTTAATGTTATTCTTATATAAATAACACTGTCGACATTTTGTAATAAAGAAGGATAAATACGAACATTGTACATCCATTAATTCTACTGTGACTAATGTGTGTGTGTGTGTTAAAGAATGAGTACAATTCTTTCCTCATTATACATTTTATGCAATAACTTAAAAACAGTGTAAGGTTGATTATGCTATGTCATATGCTTGTCCGTTTGCATCATTTACTAACGCTTTGAATAAGTTGTTAGTTACAATGTATACGAATGTTTTCGATTTTAATGTAGAGTTCATATTGTATATTTGTCTGATGAAAATATAGACCACAAATTGCTGTTAAACGATTTCAATACCACTTCGCACACATTGAACACTCTGGTGATAATCGAACGTACGAGTTAAAAGACTAAGAAAACTAGAAAGTATGGATATCAATAAAGTGAGTGCTGCTTGTTTAGAGTTGAACTCATAACAAGGGATTTTGTTCTAATCATATTTCATTAAAACATTTCGGAAATGGAATATTTCTTCATACCTTGAACTAGGAAATAAGAAAAAGATCATGTTTAATGTTACATATATTCACATTTTACCTTGACAAAATCCCGTTAACTTGTCACACGATTCACCAGGAAAATATTCACAAGTTTGTGCGCAGTTTCCGTAACGTCCTTCATCACAATCTATAAGAAAACAAAATGAAACTCAATTTAAATTAGATAAATGGCTTTTAGATAACATAAGTTGCACGAATATTTCTTTCTAACCAGAAGTCAATACCTTTTAAATTTAAATCATCAGGGTTGAAAACAGGTGACCGCTTTAAATTACTTCCAATTGGTATTCCGTATCAAAAGTGCTGAAACTCATTGCATTAAAAAGCTTCTCCACTTTATGCCATTTAAGATCAACAACGCACTCTAATGAAGTATAGCGTGTAAGTAGCGGCGAGCAGACGTTGAATATAGCAACGCTAGTAACACAGCAAATAACTCTACTATTACACTGATCACCAATTGATAACTTTGACTTGGCTTCAGTAGCTGTTAGAAACAGTATCAAGAATACAAATCATGCAAGAAAAAAAAACCCCATTAATGTAAGCTTGAACCATTTTTTAATTAAATTTATTGTTGTAGTTTTTACATTATCTTTGAGCATCTGTCGTTATAAAATTTAAAATTTTAACTTTTAATTGACCATATATGGTAAATATTGTGTTGATATAGTGTAAAAGTACGTACCTATCTACCTTCTGAGCTATTCAATCACCTACCTCCACCAAAACGAATGAACTATAGTCAGTGAAATGTGAAATATGAGTCAAATTGACTTAATTTAAAGATGAGGTTTAGTACTGTTAAGACACATTGTCACAGCAAATTCAGGCTAATATTATCCAATGGATAAAAAAGCAATGCCTTCATGAGTCAAATGTAAATTCTTAACATAGGCCAATAAGGTTTGTAAATGTAGGTCACCATGACCTTTTTTTTTTGCTGTAAATGTGTGGTACAACTAGATATGCATATAATCATAGAGTTTCATGATTCAGGAACTAAGAAAGCTTGGATTACACACAATTCAGTGATGCATGAAATATGGGTCATAGTATCAAATATTTGTGATGACGGTACAGTACTTCTCGAGTTAAATCACTACTTTTCATGAATCTTGATATACCGTTATGTATACATGACGTTCAGAACTTAGTTATGAGATTAACGCAAATAAATATATGTAGGTACAAAGTTCGACCTTTTCGGTTCGATCCCGTTGTGGTAAGTGCTACGACATCCATTCCAAAATGTTACATGTGACCTAATAAGAATGCCGAGATTCAGTGTATATATTCATATGTATACTCAGACCCGGCTGGTTGCGTGTGCGAGTACACACACACAGGTGCCCTTTTATTTTCTGTTGGTGTTATTCGCAATTTATTCGAAACAAAATTTAGAATAAGCGCCAAACACTCATCGCACACACAAGAAAAACACTACGCGCCATGCCTGATTACACTGCATATACTTTATATATGTTGATGCTGACATCCAGGATAGGAAAACAACTCTTCTTTATAGTTGTAAGTTACATTGTCTAATTTAAAATTTGCCTGGATGATGTAAGTTATTTCATTCAACTTTAGCATTTACCTAACAAGCCTTAACTGCAGATTCGTCTTATATTAAATTTCTGATGCTTCAAATCCATTTTCTAATCTTAAAAGATCAATGTTAATATGAACAAGTTAAAATAAATACACTTATGACAAGGCAATTTCATTAAACTTTTCGTTTGGCTATCCAATGTTTATTTTATATAGTAGTATCATCCTTTATGTGTGTGTAGTTTTATAAGTATCTATGTATTAGGGGAAAACTTCAAATATTTTAGTTAAATAAATGCATAATTTTGAGACTACGAAAAATGATAGAAATTTGCATTATTGTCTAATAATGACTTAAGTGAGAGCGCTGCTTTATGGGCATGTGAACTTGCAAACAAAAATGCCTAATGTTTTAAATTAAAATATGGCCGCTCGGTTGTTGTTCAAATATTAATATAGAATTGTTTAGGTGTTTAGAAAGTTTGCGACCAAAAGTAAAGGAATGTATTTTATCTACATGTAGAGTAACAGACAACCTAAGGCAGGGAACTCAAACACGCGGCCCGCTAGCCGCATGTGGCTCACCAAGCCTTATCCGGTGGCCCGCAAAATGATTGAAATCACAAGGTGTTATGAGAGATAATAAAGGTGGTGCGGCCCTTGGGCTATCAAAAATTTCCTTTATGCGGACCTCAGGGTGGCTTGAACTAGAGACCAATGAGAGCAGTGTTCAAGAAACCAGATGTTTCAGCAAAACAAAGATTCCTTAAACGTTCAAAGGTACTGTTATCATAAAAAGAAAAAATACTGAGATGTGATCTTACCTCCAAATACTTGAACTTCGCAGAGAGTTAAGATACGATTGTTCCCCTGTAGGTCGATCTTAACAAAGCGTGCACAAGCTTCTGATTTTAGAACATGACTTATAACTAGTGGAGTGTCTTGACTTTTGTCCTGGTAGTACTCTTGAAAAGTTATATTATCTTGACTGAGTGAAATTCGGAAGTTACGCAGTCTTTCATTCACTGCAATAATAAATTCGTACAAAAATGATAAAGCATATTTTGTCTAAATTGTAAGAATGGTTCCCTTTAATAGTTTGTATTTTATTAGTGACTTGAAACGACATGAAACACTATCTCAGTAAGTGTAAAAACACGTCTTGCGAAATGTATACTTTTGCACAAGGTATTGCCTAATAAGTTGTATACTTTGTATGCGATATCATCGTTTGCAGCTGCAACTATGACAAACTCAAAAAGTGTGGAGGGTCAGAAATAGGTTGATTTATGTTGTCCAAAGTTTTCATTTAGTGAAATGAGCTAAACATTTTTAAATACGGAAATAATCATCTATGTGATGGTATATGTGTTTTCTGTTAAAATTAGTATTCCTTTTTTGGTATTTTACAAAGTTCTGAACTAAAAAGCTTTATCAACACTCGGATTTAATTATTTGTTTTTGTGTGATCATTTCTTGACTTGAACAGGCATCACTTCCTCTCATTAAACATGAGCTGGTATTACAGTTTCACCATTCTTTACTATTATTAATCGTTGAGTCTTGCCACGTATTCTTTTAATAATCCTTATTTGTTTCAGACATCTTATCGTTGATATTATTGGATTTTCGTTTACTTTTTCACAAGTTTTTAGCTTAGACATAATAATCAATTGTAAGAGATCTTTAACATGGAGACGTATTAAGACTTAAAATTGTCATTGTTTGCCATCTTCTGAGGCAAAAAACAAAGTACATTGCCTCACTGTGATCGTACAACCATACCTGTCATAATACATATTCAGCAATTTTATCCTAAAAGTTAAAATTCATTACTCTGTTTCAAAACCTGAATATTGCTGTTAATGCATCTAAAATAATACCTACTGAACGGATAAGAATCATCCGCTCTATTGAATATACGAAACCACTGTATTTTAATAGGTGCTTGTAAATCCAAATTCCACCAAGGGTCTGTTGTTTCTGGTGTATGTGTGCATGTGGTCCCTGATGGCGACGTCGATCTGGTGTTACCATCCACAGCCTGACTGGGATACCATGCCTCAAATAGAGATGATTGATACGCGGGCTTGCCGTAAGCCATGTTCCTTCCTTTTACAGTAAAAACATAAAATATACATAAATATAATCATCATCGACAACATCAATAACGAAAACATTGAAAACACCAATAAAAATTGCAATAATAATAACAAAATAAATAATATTCTGAAAGTAGACCAAATTTCTTGCTTTCTTATGTACACTGACCAAACCCATAGAAGATCATTACGGCATCGATTTCTGCAACGAATAGTGCTGAAACAGGATACATACATACATACATACATACATACATACATACATACATACATACATACATACATACATACATACATACATACATACATACATACATACATACATACATACATACATACATACATACATACATACATACACACAAACACACACACACACGCATATATATATATATATATATATATATATATATATATATATATATATATATATATATATATATATATATATATATATATATATATATATATATAGGCTCAGTACATTATTATTGAATCTGACAACAAATCCAGTGATTTGCAGGTTCAACTGCTTATTGCTACAGCATACGACCCCTTCACTACGATTTATCTAACCAGGAAAGTAGGTACTGTTTACTTATTGTATAAAGTAATTAGGTAACACTTGACAGGGAAGGCCTTTACGCTTATTTAGAAACACAAAAATATTGTTTACCTGTCGGAAATTTTATTTCACAAACTTGTAATTTAGCATCTTGTCCCTCCGAGGTGATGTTTACATATCGTCCGTAAAGCGGGCTGTCACACTTTACCACAAAGGTTTGTCTTCCATTGAGGTCGCTCACGGAGCTACATACACTCTTAGTGTCATTACCAACAACACTGATACGGAAAGGTCGTACAGTAGCTGGAACGGAAACTGACAGAATTAAACTTTTAAGATTGAAGGTCTTAGGAATGAACCTTAACGTACATCTCTTTTACAATGTCTGCTTAAATGGCTCACCTATCGTTATTATTATCATCATCATCATCATTAATAATAATAATAATAATAATAATAATAATAATAATAATAATAATAATAATAATAATAATAATAATAATAATAATAATAATAATAATAATAATAATAATAATAACAATAATAATAATAATAATAATAATAATATTTATTTTTGGATATTACTGTTGCTGGAAATATTAACTGCTATAAAGTAAGAATATTGTGATACTGTCCGACTATACGTCAGTAAGTCTGTTGCCGAATCTCATCAGTATCTGTCTTGAAAGCTATTTTAACGAGAAAACCCCATGGACTTCAATTATTTTTGTTTTGTTATATAATATTCGTTTCATTAAAGTTTATATTATTTCGAATGTTTTGCGGGCTTTGTAGTGTCATCTATCGTCTTAGCTTTGGGTCACGTGATTCCGCCTGGGTATATATACGGACCAACTGTGGCTGCTGGGGGAGTGTGTAAATAACCGGCATAGAGTGAAGACGTCCCCTGCAGTGTAGCAGTATAACCACTCCGCCACGGCAAGCACACTTGGTCGTAATCCTTGTGTAGGAAGAAGCAGGCCAGGAATCTGAAAAGGGTAGGGACAAGGTCTTTCATCGACCAGCAGCCCTGCGCTACAAGGCTCGTCCAAGCAAAGCAGAGGTCTTGCGACAATACACGTTTAGACCGAGGATAGCTCTTCTTTCGTTATTTCGCACTGTCGTCTCTCTCTATCGATCTCCTGCGACCAAGTCGGCGACTGTGACCAGTCGGTGACCCTGCGACTCAGTCGGCGACCGAGACAGCGACACAGTCGGCGACTCTGCGACCAAGTCGGCGACTGCGACCAATCGGTGACTCTGCGACCAGTCGGCGACTGCGACCAAATCGGGGACCCTGCAACTAGCTGTGACCAAGTCGGCGGCACCCAAGAAGCCAGAAATAAGCCGGTATCCCGCTGAGGTGGAAATCTGTCACATTCTGGAGTGCCAGTCTTCAGACAGATTCAGCGGGGTATTACTCCAACTATAAGACCTATCATAAAGAACCCGACATAGCGAGACTCAGGGCAAAGTAGCCGAGAGAGCAGTTCCGCTACAAATTGGTGGCAGCGATGGGATAGGTCGAGGAGTAGAAGACAGAATGAAGGTGGCTTACGGAGGATCACATGTAGGCGACTGGATGCTTACCCCAGAGACGAAAGTAAAGACGGCGATTCCTTTCGAAGACGAGTTTCGACGCTTGACAAAGGAATGCGAAAACTTAGAGAAAAGACTAACTACAAGGAAGGGGACTATGGCTATGAGTGCGGAGACGACCAAGAAGGCAGGAGAGTGCTCGAGAGAAAGAATTGCACCCAGACGACAGATTTACTTTAGTGGACAGGCGATATCGACACCCTCCAAGTCACAGGAGACCAAGAATATAGCCAATACTACAGAGACAAAGGATGCTGTACATACAGCTCTCAAAGACCGAAAGAGATCTGTGAGCAAGGGAACGGTTACGGAAGGAAGCGATGAGGCGACTAATCTTCCGCAAAGAACCTTGAAGCGGCCGGTCGTTACTCCGATGTCGTACGACGGAACGACACCCTTGTTGGATTTTATTGTTGTCGAGATGTGCTCGACACTAAATTATTGGACAGAGGAAGAAAAGAAACTGTATTTAGGTGTCGCACTAAGAGGTCAAGCACATCAATTTTTGGCAGTGCCTGAAAAGAAGTCGTATGCTGAATTAGTGGATGCTTTGAAGCAGAGATTCGCACCCCCGTACCAAACCGAGTTATACAGAGTTCAGCTAAGGAGTAGAATTCCCAAGAACGGAGAATCTTTACCAGAGCTTTTGCAAGATATACGGCGGCTTGCGACTTTAGCTTACCCTGAGGCGAGTTTCCTTTTGGTTGATACGCTCGCTAAAGAACAATTTATTGATGCCCTGGACGATTCCGACATGCGTTTAAAGGTACAACATGCGAGACCTACTACGATTAACGATGCGGTACAGATAGCTATCGAGTTAGAGGCGTTCGCTAGAGCTGAGCTGCAACGACAGGGAGGAAAAAGGCATGTTCGTGGTGTGTCGTCGCAGGATGAGGAACAAGGGCCAGCAATCAGAGAACTGAGATAGCAAATGATGCAACTGACGAGATTGGTGGCTGTTCTCGCGACTGAAGTTAGGAGTACCGAACAAACGAGTAAAGTCCCAGAGCGACGCAGAAACAGAAACTATGACGAACTTGTTTGTTACGGGTACGGCCAGCAGGGACATTTTAAGAAAGACTGCCCTGCTAAGAAGACATGTAACAGTAATTCGCGACCGACTCCGCAGACGACGGGTCGCATGAGATATGACAGGAACCAGAGGCAGAGACGCAAGATGGATAAGGATTCTTATCGACTTGGAAACCGATCGTCGGATGCTGACGTCGGGTTATATGTGGCAGGCACCATTCACGGGACTGGTGTCGATCTCCTGATTGATACAGGTGCTACAGTAACTATTCTAGCTAGAGTAGTCTATAGGAGGATTAAACCGGAGAAAAGACCAGACCTGATTCCTGTGAGAGGGAAAGTCAGTCTCGCAGACGGTAGACCAATGTCGGTCGACGGGAAGGGACTTTTTGAAATACGCCTAAATGGTGTCCGTCGACGACATAAAATGCTGGTTGCTAACATCTCAGCAGAGGGAATACTGGGATTAGACTTTCTTAAGTTTAACTCGTGTCGACTCGATGTTAACAAGAATCGCCCTTCCATCGGCAAGGAGAATTTACCTTGTACGTTTAAAGGACAAGTAGGATGCGCCAGAATAATTGTCGCAGAGACAGTGAACGTTCCAGCGATGCACGAGATGATTGTTCCAGGAAAACCTGACAAGCTGTCGTCTTCAGCAGTGCCGGAAATTATAGTGATAGAGCAGTATCAGAAGTTTGGAGAGCGGCACGACAGCTTAGTCTTAAGAACGCTAGTCAGACCCGTGAAAGGGAATTTGCCCGTACGGATACTAAATGCGACTGCAAATAACCAGACACTCTATACTGGAACAAACATAGCTGTCTTAGAAGAAGTCGGAAAAGTTGTCGATTTAGATAGAAATGCAACCGTTCGTTGTCTTCGGAAAAAACGAGTTGCAGCCTCGACTACCGACCCATTTGAAAGAACTGGCTCAAGTATCAAAAGAATCACTCTCTGAAGAACAGGCAAGAAAGGTGGATAGATTTCTCTGCGACTACCAGTCACTCTTTGCCGCATCTGATGCTGATCTTGGAAGGACTACAAAGGCTCGACACAAAATTGAAACAGGGAGCTCGAGACCAATAAAACTACCCCCCGAGAAGAGTTCAGATTCACGCCAGAGAAGAAATTGAGAAGCATGTGAACGACATGTTGAAGAAAGGGATAATTTCGCCATCTCTGGTCCATGGTCATCACCAGTGGTATTAGTAAAGAAAAAAGATGGCACAACGAGGTTCTTCATCGACTACCGTGCATTAAACGAAGTGACTGTTAAAGACGCATACCCTCTACCACGGATCGATGAGTCGCTAGACTCGCTATCTGGAGTAACTTGGTTTTCGACTTTAGACCTCATGAGCGGATATTGGCAGGTAGAAATGGAGCCAGAAGATCGGTCGAAGACAGCATTTGAGACTAGGCAAGGCTTATACGAGTTCAATGTCATGCCGTTCGGACTCTGTAATGCACCCGGTACCTTTGAGAGACTGATGGAGACAGTTCTAGCGGGACTGCAGTGGGAGATATAATTGGTGTATCTCGACGACATAATCATCTTTGGGCGCACATTTGTGGAGGAATTGGATCGTCTGCGACATGTTTGTGACAGATTGTTGGAAGCTGGTCTTAAATTCAAGCCCAAGAAATGTCGTTTGTTCGCAAAAGTAGTCCAGTACTTGGGTCACATTGTGTCAAAGGAGGGGATACGTGCAGATCCAGATAAAGTGTCCGCTGTCGTCGACTGAAGAAACCCAAAGTCGCAGACAGAACTTCTCAGTTTCTTAGGACTATGTTCATACTACAGACGATTCATAAAGGGATTTGCCGATATAACAGATAGCTTACACCGACTTACAGAAAAAGGGAAACCTTTTGTCTGGACTGAGAGTTGTCAGTCGTCATTCGATGAGGTGAAGAGACAATTAACGACGAGACCTGTATTAGCGTTCCCAGACCCTGGAAAGGATTTTATTCTTGACACAGACGCTAGCGACAGTGGACTTGGAGCTGTCCTATCGCAAGTTCACAACGGATGCGAGAGGGTTGTAGCATATGCTTGTCGATCACTAACGAAAGCTGAGAGAAGATATTGCGTGACGAGAAAAGAGCTGTTGGCGGTCTTATTCTTTGTGAAATATTTCAAGCATTACCTGTACGGAAGACGGTTCTTAATTAGAACAGACCACAGCTCCTTGAAGTGGTTATTGCATTTCAAGAATCCGGAAGGGCAACTCGCAAGATGGATTGATGTCCTGTCGCAATATCAGTTTGAGATTCAACATCGTCCAGGAAGACTTCATTGTAAGGCTGACGTCCTGTCCAGAGGCCCATGTAGACAATGCGGTTTTCAAGTAGAGACACAAACCGAAAAGAAAAAGAAAGAAACAAAAGTAAGCAGCGATGATCCAGCGATAACAAGGATTGGAGTGTTGTGACTGATATGTCAGTAGAAGTGATACAGACGTCTTGTGGAAGCGATGAATTCGCCGTGGCTCTCAAATCCGACAAGGATGTCGCAATTGTGATGAGCTGGGTGGAAAGCAAGACACGACCACCGTGGGAAGAAGTCGCCAGATATGGCGTGCTTGTGAGAAGCCTATGGAGTCAGTGGTACCATCTATAGATAAAGAACTCCATGCTCTGTCGCAGTTGGGAGTCGCACGACGGTGGAGAAGTTCACAGTCAAGCTATTGTTCCACAAGACAAGAGAAATGATACTCTACGCATGGCGCACGACTCGCGAAGTGGAGGGCACCTTGGCATCAGAAGAACTCTACAGAAGATCAGAAAAGAGTATTACTGGGTCGGACTACAGAAAGATGTGCGACTGTAGTGCCAGAGATGTGAGGCCTGTGCGAAACGAAAGTCACCAGGACAGAAAAGGCGAGCTTCAATGCAGCTGATTTCGTCAGGGGTTCCAATGGAACGCATAGCTGTTGACATCTTAGGACCACTTCCAAAGACTAGAAATGGAAATGTTTATATTCTCGTGATTGCCGACTACTTTACAAAATGGACTGAGATATTCCCAATGCGTTGCCAGGAAGCTACAGTTGTCGCAAAACTGATAGTAGAGGAAGTCGTGACACGTTTTGGTGTGTCACGACAGATTCACACGGATCAAAGAAGACAGTTTGAGAGTGAGCTCTTTCGTGAAATGTGTCGACTCCTTGGAATCGAGAAAACTAGGACCAGTCCGTACCATGCGCAAGGCGACGGCATGGTGGAAAGGATGAACCGAACGCTAGAGGGCATGCTATCTGCTTTCGTCGAAGAACGACAAAGAGACTGGGATGAGCACCTCCCATACCGCTCTGCAGTGCATGAAACCTCAGGTTTTACTCCCAATATCGTGATGATGGGAAGGGAGGTAGACTTACCGTTAGATGTTGTGTTTGGAAAGCCACCTGATCAACGTTACAGTAGTTCGCATGAGTGGATTCAATCATTGGAAAGAAGATTAGAAATTTCACATCGTTTCGCCAGAGACAACTTGCAGTGCAACATGCGGAGACAGAAGCTCTATTACGATAGCAGGACCAGATGGGAGAGATTTCAGATAGGCGATCTTGTCTGGTTGTTTTCGCCAAAAAGAAAAAGGGGAATTTCGCCGAAATTACAGACATGGTGGTATGGGCCATACGAAGTCGTTGACAGGTTGAGTGACGTCAATTACAGAGTTAAATGCGGTAGATATGGAAAGCCCCTCGTAGTTCACGTAGATCGCTTGAAGAGGTATCAGGGATGTAATGAAGTCACTAAAGGAGCGAGAGAATTGGACTCTGAAACTTCGGAATGTATAGAGAAGGATCGAGGGAACGACGACCTGGATGCTACCAGTCAACTTGCGCCTTATCCTATCGACAGCATGACAGAAGTTGTCTCAAAGGACGACGGTGACAATGGAGAGTCACGAACAGCTGGTGATGAGCGACCTAGGAGACAAAGGAAGCTACCCAGAAAATTGGAAGAATTTTATGTGAATTTCGCTAATCCGGAACAGTAAAGTAAATGCGGTCAGAACATTCCTGTGTGTAACTCAAGTAACCGGTTGCGCTCGATTAGAATGGTTGAGTGCATCATCCAGTCAGATGCAGAATTACAGTCTTGTGCCAATCTTTAGCATGGTTTTAAATCATAGACACTTTAAAGTGGTTCATCGCTTTATTAATTTTCTTTTCTTTCCCAGTTGTGTATGGCAAGGACTAAAATTACTCCTAGAAAAATGAAGAATTGTCCGTTCTGTGAGGAGAAGTACGATAGTGATGTGGCTTTTTAGAGCATATTAGGCGCAAACATTCAGTAAAGAAATATCGTTGTGAGGAATGTGCCTACAGTACAGACCGTACAGGTGATTTTAAGAAGCAACAGGAGAGATTGCACGGTCGAGAGAAGTCGCCACTCAAGGAGAGCGACAGGCAATACAGTAACGAACATTCGTAAATGTCTAGTTCTGCTGCATGTGAGTCGTTGTCATTGTTTAAGCCGACGACGTTTGAGGAGGCACCGATTCCTACCTTTGTGATGCCAACGCCTATTTCGCCTATCAGAACACCTAGACGAGGATTCACCATCGCTGGCGAAGCAGAGAGACGTCGAGTAACAGTAACCTGTCAAACAGAGGTCGAACCGCAAGTCAGAAAACGGAGAGAGACCGAGGACAAAGAAATCATTCGAGCTGATGGTACTAAACATAAAATACGACGAACTCTGAGAGTGGAAGAATGGATAAAACCCTTGCCTGTACAACCGTGCGACCAAGAGTGTGGTTGTAGATGCCATAATAGCTGGAAGGAAGGACAGAGAAATGATGATGGACATTTATACTGAACGTTAATTCTTTCGTGATTGTTTGATATTATATTTTTACGTGATTTAACTGTAATTCAGGTGATTCTAATTATTTGTTTAAATTTCATTCTTGACAGTCGTATGTGCGCAGAAGCACATATAGTGGAGGCGTGGGTAGTGTAACGAGAAAACCCCATGGACTTCAATTGTTTTTGTTTCGTTATATAATATTCGTTTCATTAAAGTTTATATTATTTCGAATGTTTGGCGGGCTTTGTAGTGTCATCTATCGTCTTAGCTTTGGGTCACGTGATTCCGCCTGGGTATATATACGGACCAACTGTGGCTGCTGGGGGAGTGTGTAAATAACCGGCATAGAGTGAAGACGTCCCCTGCAGTGTAGCAATATAACCACTCCGCCACGGCAAGCACACTTGGTCGTAATCCTTGTGTAGGAAGAAGCAGGCCAGAAATCTGAAAAGGGTAGGGACAAGGTTTTTCATCGACCAGCAGCCCTGCGCTACAAGGCTCGTCCAAGCAAAGCAGAGGTCTTGCGACAATACACGTTTAGACCGAGGATAGCTCTTCTTTCGTTATTTCGTACTGTCGTCTCTCTCTATCGATCTTCTGTGACCAAGTCGGCGACTGTGACCAGTCGGTGACCCTGCGACTCAGTCGGCGACCGAGACAGCGACACAGTCGGCGACTCTGCGACCAAGTCGGCGACTGCGACCAATCGGTGGCTCTGCGACCAGTCGGCGACTGCGACCAAGTCGGGGACCCTGCAACTAGCTGTGACCAAGTCGGCGGCACCCAAGAAGCCAGAAATAAGCCGGTATCCCGCTGAGGTGGAAATCTGTCACATTCTGGAGTGCCAGTCTTCAGACAGATTCAGTGGGGTATCACTCCAACTATAAGACTTATCATAAAGAACCCTACATAGCGAAACTCGGGGCAGTGTAGCCGAGAGAGCAGTACCGCTACACTATGAACTTTGTAATATATTACCCTGACAGTAATCATGCGCAAGAGGATTTATTTTTTACTTTGCCCCTTGCAGTCAGTGGCAGAGGGTCAAAGATTATAGGCACAATGTAAATTACAGGGACATTTACAAAACTTTTACTTTAGTAACTTATTTTGGTTTATAATCCCGGTTCATGGTCCAATTTGATGCTTACGTAGATAAAAAGCGATCTGTGATAATAAATGCAGGAAGCAGTTCTGATTACTATATTTTATTGTGATGATGCTTACAACGTGTCACGAAATTGTATGGATCAATTTATTTATTAAATACATGTAATCGGATTTGTTTTTTTAGTACAACGATACCCGATGGTGGTTTATGTATATTGTACAATATTTGGAAGCAGTGAGTTCTGTTCACGCTATATCGCACATGCAAAGTGCTTTCGATAGGAAAAACCTAGTTTTCTTTCGCCAGCAAAGAGTTGCCCTAGTGGTCTAAAGCGCTGACCGTTACGGATCACTGCCATCTCACCTCTGTCTGCGTGAGTTCGATTTCAGACTCGGCTAACGTGGGTAAGTGAGAAAGCATGCCAGTAGCTTCTCGTGGATCGGTGGTTCTTCCCTCGGTTTCCAGGATTCTTCCTCCACCATTAATACGGGCTGCCATATATAGCCTATCTTGTGCTGAAAAATGGCGTTAAACCCTACAACAACAACAATAATCACCAGTACAGACGATGTAGGATACGTAGTCTTTGTATAAATGCCACATAGTAAGAATAAATCTACACATTAGAGATTTGTTTTCTTCAGTTGACAGTCTACTTAGTAACCTAATTATAGTCACCTAATATTATATTTACGATCAAAATTGTCATTCATGTATTAGACAAGAAAGTCGTGGCTCCTGAGCTAGCATTCTCGTGATAACAAAGGCATAATGTGATGCTGTTCGTGCCTAATTAAGATCTCAAACAACCTATGCACAAAAGCAGAAACATTACAATTTATATCTCTTTATTAAATCTATAAAACTACACTTAATTGAAATTAAATATGAATTAATTTAGCTTTTGTCTATTAAACTTTAGACTTATAGGAAACTATAAATATGAATTAAATAACAGATCCAGAAATTTTATATATTAGAAGAAATAAACAATTTGAATTGTGTAAAAACCCTTACACAAAATTTAATAAAAACGAAATTTAAAAAAAGTAATACAAGAAACACACACAAATAGAAAAAACAATGAACACATAAATTTCGGGGCCCCGAGTGGCCAAGTGGTCTAAAGCGCTGTCCGTTACAGATCACTGCCATCTCACCTCTGTCTGCGTGGGTTCGAGTCTAGGATTCGGCAAATGTGGATATGTGAGAAAGCTTGCCAGTAGCTTCACGTGGGTCGGTGGTTCTTTCCGGTGATTTCCCGGTTTCTTCCTCCACCATTAATACTGGCCGCCATGAATAGCCTATCGTGTGCTGAAAAATGGCGTTAAACCCAGCAACAATCAACAACAATCATAAATTACTTTAACGTTTGTCACAAGTTTACTAAAAAGATGTTAATGTAAGAGTATGAACACCAATAAAACCTTAGAGATTTGCACATCTTCAGCTGTAGACGTATGTAATTTATTTAATTGTATCTTGTGTATATTTATGTTATAGCTATGTACGTACTTATCAGTCTTATGTTTTGTATGTTCTCAATGTAAATTCAGCTTTCGCAATATAACACAAATATTTTTTTATTCTTGTTTTTGACTTAGCAGGAGAGCAGTTGTTTTTTATAGGGTTTAACGCCATTTTTCAGCACAAGATAGGTTATACATGGCGGCCAGTAATAAAAGTGGAGGAATAACCCTGGAAAACCACGGGAAGAACCACCGACCCACGAGAAGCTACTGGCATGCTTTCTCACATGAGAGTTATATTAGCAATATAAAATTGCATTTCATTAAGAAACGTTTAGTACCATAGGAATACTATCGGACATAAGTTCACTATGACCCTGTTATTTTGTAATATTGTACCGCTAATGTAATTTTGTATAACGTACCGCATATAATGTCATTATGTATTATCGTAAATACCCCTGTATGCTTAATAACGGTGTTAGATGTATTTTCAGCTTATCAGAGTGATCCGTTGTGATCGTAGTCGTCGTGGTAGCAGCTATAGAGCTAACCATAGAATTTAATCACAGCAGACGTTTGAGCTGAGTGAACAGTATTGCTGGTCAAGTAGCAGATAATCGGGCTTTGCTGACCGAATTGGTTTGCAGATTGCTTGATTGACCAAGGAACTGAATGGTGGTCGGTGACTGCTTATAATGATGCTTGCTTGAATAGCGACGTGTAATATTGACGGGAGTGTTTAATGTTAATCTACGCATGTCATATTTGAGCCTTGGGATTATTTTGGGGTTTTGTTACACCCAATGTTTTAAGAGTGTAGCAGCAGGTAGGGTGAACCCGACAAAATCTTGTTTATATAAGTAACGAAAAATAAAGCTTCCTACAGAGGCTGAAAAAAGGTCAATAACGCTAGACCAAAGTCTCTGAGTATATTTCCAAACGGTTAGTAGTTTAGCTCAGTTTTGTTATATTATTATTGAGCTATTTTTCCTGACTATGTCAGGCGATTTTGTTTACCTGTAAAAGCGACTTAATTATTTTCATTCACCCTCCCTGCTTCTCCTGACTGTCAGGGGAGTTTTAACCAAAGATTTTATCTAGACCTACACGATATCTTGATCGTGGATCATGTAGATTTGTCGTTATAAATCCGAACGGAACAAATTGTGCTTTAGAAAAGAAATTTCTAAATTTAATGATATCTATATCCCCTGAACACCAGGTATAATAAATATTCTGTATGGTATAATTATCTACTCAATTAAACACAACTAAAATATTACAGTTATCACTGACCACCTTAGGTATTTGTGTATATCTCTGAGTAACATAAATCACATCTGTGTTTTTATGTCTTCGTGAAAATATTCTAGCTGGATTAGATTGTTTGTCCAACATCACATCATCATATACTAGGAGATTATTAATGAAACCATTTAAGTCGTCTACAGACGGGGCTTCATCTATATATGTGATAAAGTTAATAACATCGTCACCGTCTTTATTAACTAATTTTGCTTTCTCGTTAAAATCTTTAAGTACTTCGTAACAATGCTGATCATCTACATACGGTGCTATTAAATATAGTTTGTCTCAAACATCTCATTAAGAAATTTAATAATAATTATATTTTACCGGATCCAGATAGACCTATTATAATCATTCTTATCGAATTTGGTAATGCTGGATGGTGCTTCACTGGTTAATGTTTTCGTGTCGCCGAAAAGTCAATTATTGTATCCATATTATTATTAACATGAGTCTATATTGTGTTCGATCTAGATCATCTACACCCACCACTGTATTGACAACAATAGTAACGAAAAATAAACGACATGCATTAACAGATAAATGTGTAAAATGTGGTACATAAAATTATAGATTTATCTCAGGGATAAAGATAGGTGGGGATATTGCTGAGTCTTTAGGAAAATTACCTGGATTACCATGAGCTAAGTATGTTGGTGAGAAATACCTTCCTGGATGTTATTACTGTGGTCCTGGAACTAGACTTGATATCCGACTTGATGATCAAGATCAACCAAGACCAGGAAAGTATCCAGTAAATAAAATTGATTAAGCATGTCATATTCACGACGTTGCTTATATAAGTAAAGATTTGCAGCAGCAGCATCTTGCAGATGTAAAATTGATTTATGCATTAAATTCTATATCTAATAAATCTTTTAGAGAAAAACTAGTTAGTTTTCTAATAAAATCCGCTATGAAAAGTAAAATAATGTTAGGAGCTGGTAATTAGTTATATAATTATTATAATGGAATCTATTTATTATAGTCCTAGAGGGTATTGGAGAGGTAAAGCAGCAATCACTAAACTTGCTGAAGTAGCAAAATTTCACGTTCTGTTGCTGCAAATTGGTTAGCACGACAGGCAATATGGCAAATTTATCTACCACCACAAACAAATTCAATATGCACATTTTGATATCAGTGTTTCTAACGAAGTTCACCAAGCATATATTTTGTTTTTAACACACGATACTATTAAAACACGTGGACGAAAGTCACGCACGTACAAATACGCATTGACTGTTGTTGACGTTGCAAGTAAATATAAAGATGCTGAACCATTATCAACAAAGACAGCCTCTGAAGTTGTATCTGAGTTTAAGCGAATTTATCAATGTGGTGGTCTACGATGGCCACAGCTATTGCAAGTTGATCCTAGTAAAGAATTTCTTGGTGCAGTATCATATTTGATAAAAAAACATAATGTTAAAATCAGACGAGGGCATACTGAAATTCACCGTAATCAAGCAATCGTTGAACGATTTATTCGAACACTTGCTGAACGGTTTTTTGGATATCAATACGCAAAGGAAATATCTACTGACTTTAAGTCCGGTGAGCTATCTCGTGAATGGGTTGCAAGGTTACCAACTGTGATATCTGCATTAAATAATGAAATTACTCCTGCAACTTCCATGAAATTTTCTAATGCAATAACAAAAAATATAAACCACGTAGCGATGAATACGGACAACGAGTTCAACAACCAGTATTAGGTAATGTAATTGTGAGATATTTATACGAACCAGGAGAGCTGGAAGGGGGGAAAAAGACGAGCCACTGACCCTATTTGGAGTGTGACCACACATACAATTTCTAGTGTGGTTAGATCCTCTGGAAGACCTGCTATATACAGAATAGATTCTACTGCCCATCAACGTGGATTTGTGCGTGAACAATTGCAGATAAGTCCTACAGAAACACAATTACCGCCACCTTCACTTCTATAAACTGGAACCACGGTGTCGATTACATTCAAGACAGGTCAGCATTACATTTTCACGTGTGTGACCAAGATAACTATTAATTCTGTCTCGGTAAATTGTCTTGGATTATTATTCGAATATTGCCATAACATTATTGTGTTACAACTTGCTCAGTGATTATTCTGTATTTGTTTTAGTTTTATAATAAATTCAGTTTCAATATCAAAGGTATTTTTATTTTTTTTGTCACATTGTTTATAAGACGCTATTTTTTTCTTTATTACATCATCGTTATTAGTAATTTCTTCAGTTATGACATAATCTATAATAACCCTATGTAGTTGAGTTATTCGCCTGACGCGAGATACTGCAAGATAGACTAAGTTTGACCACTCGATCCGGTCATCTACAATCCAGATATTTGTATCAGAGATAGTTAATCCCTGCGACGAGTGAATCGTTATAGCGTATCCTAACGTCCACGGTGATTTATCTATATTCAATGCCCCTTCAACTGTATTAATTGTGACCAAAATAGTCATTCAATACCAGATTTTGTTCTCCACCACCAGGAAGTTCAACTTTAATATTCTGTCGTCGAGTATCTGCTGGGCGATAACATAATGGTACAGGTAAATGTGAAAAGTTTTCTTTATGTAACGTAAATAATTTCTTCTGCAATTCATCACGAACTATCTTTCTACTTGCGATTATCAAATCAGTGGGTCTCCATAAAGTCAAAAAATCATTCATGGTAGTTTCTGGAATTACTTTACGCATTATTTCACATTGTAATTTATCTGGTTGTAGTCTGATTAATCTTTTAAGTTCTTTCAAAAGTTAATCAATAGCTATATGATCATCATGTATTTCTTCATAATAATCCACATTATTCTTTAGCCATTCATGTGGAGACTGTACAACAAAAGGCGGTGGTTGAACATGATCGCCACACATAATCACAGCAGTATGTTTTTGTCAATAAACATTCGAGAAATGTTTTTAGTGTTTCTAACGACACAATGTCTATCTCGTCCCATATAATATACTTAGGTATATATTTTTCACCCATTCGCTCAGGAGTCCATGTGTCTCCACACCATCTAAATAAACTATGATATGTGCATTTTTAACCCCTCGTTCTTTTATCTCTCTGTCAAAACGATAATATCTGAATTGTTGTTCATAAATAATTTAATCACACGAGTTGTTTTACCTGACCCTCCACACCCATTAAGATAAACAGTCTTATGTCTAGCCACAGGATCGTACACAGATGGTGCAGATGAATGATATTTTATTATTATTTCTGTAATATATTTCCTTAGTTTCAACGTCAGCAAATTCAGAATAACTGAGTATATTTGTTTGCTTTGTCCTCCATGTCCCCCACTCACCGTTACCAAGTAGCGGATTTAATAAATCTTTATATTTTTTGATTATATAAAATGAATCCGTAGCGACTCTAACAGCGTGACGAGGGAATCTATTTATCATCAACAGTAGATTTATAGAAACATAGGCTAGCATTGAAGATCTTAAATGAGTACACTGCGATGAGTCGCCCTCAGTATAGCTCACAATAGTACCTAGTTTGGTCCCATCCAATAAATAAGCATTATTTCGGGTTATAATTGTGTTTGTCTCCGTTGTATCAGCGATTATAAAATCTAACTCAGCATCGTATATAATCAATCTTGTATTGTGTCGTTTATGACCGTATGAACTACCTTGAGCAAACTTACCAATTATCTTTCTACCAAGATCTTTTGCACGTTTTTCATCGTGCTCATCTCTGCATTTACGTATATTATTATTAATTTTAATAATGTCATCTTCCGCGAGATCAGGAAATTTTTTCCTGACATCTTCTATGTTAAATCTGTCCGGTTGTGGTAACCAAACTTGCTTTTGTGGTTTATTAAGATATAATTACTTTATTTACCTTTAACGATACTAATATTCCAACATCAAGCATATATCTTAATAACACTTTTGGAGTCCAACATTTTTCTGTAAAATGTTTACCAAACCAAACACAAGTAATCGAATGGAGATCTTTTGCGAACTCAAATGATTCTATATATGCAAATCCGGTTAAGTCAAAGTCTGGTAAGAGTCCATTTATCGAAACTCTGACCATGTCATGTGTAGGGTGTCCTAATCTTTTAAAGTTTTTAGAACACTCACCATATCCAGGAAAACTCCCAGGATAACATGCAGCCATATCGACTGATATAACATCATTATAATCGTATTTAGTATTCCATAATCCACCATGGCTATATTCTATGCAACTTTTCTGTATATCCTCAATAAATTCTGATCTTGTCGGTTTCCATGAATTTTTCTCCTGAGCGAAATTGGCCGTGACCGATCATACGGTAAAACAATTATTCAGTAGTTGTCTAATTTTGTCATTGTCAGAAGTATATTTTAGTGCGAGATTTCTCATTTATTAATAAATAGATTATGTACGATATATATCACCGTTAGGCCATACAAACTGATAGAAATCGTGTTCGAAATCTCTAAAATAACCAAACAGATACAGGGTCAATTTTACTAATATTTTTAACAACATCAAACACATGACCATTATAAAAATTTAATTATTCTGTCTCGTGGAAATATTGTTACAGCATCGGTACATGCATGTGCATTATGATCAATAATTGCTATAGGGTGTCCATTTTTTATATATTTTGGTTTGTACAATATCTCTCCTGTTAGTGTTTTTACTGTTATTGGAAATCTTAATGACTTTTCTAGCTTAGCAACATCCTTAATGGATGCATCAGAATCTTTAACGGTCTCTCCCGATTAACATATTTGTTTAACGTCTTAAATCTGTTAAGCCATTACCACGCATCGCATTTGTAAAATGTTCTAAAATACGCTCAGTCACGCAGTTTATTCTTGACTCTGACAATCTCATAGGTTTGAGATCCGCAATATTATGTTTATCATTCAGTAAAAACAATCCATATACCACAGCAGTAACAGGATCCCCTCGCTCAAACTACGGTCTATCAATACCAGTCAGTATTCCAAGTTTGGATTTGTTATTTAATAATATATTTTTATTATTTCCAGACTGTACATGTACGGGGTCACTTTATTCACGGAATATCCAAATATTATCGTCTGTTTCCACAATACATTTTATTAAAATAAGATATTTTTTATTATCAGGTGGTTAATAATTACTTCTCCCCGTCCGTCGTTCATCATATTAATGATGTTTCAAACTCTAAAAGTTGACCACACATATACAGCACCATCCTTACGAAATTCCTTCTTAGCCTCACTGATACGTTTGGTTATATCTGCATTCGTCAAAGCTAGATCTTGCATCGAAACACTAAATTTATATCCCAATAGTCTGTCAAGATCAAATCTAGTATCAGATGATTCAAATGCGGGTAATTCCTCCATCATTAAAATTAAAACAAATATTCAAATCGAAATTTAGTATCTATCTATCTGTATATATATATATATATATATATATATATATATATATATATATATATATATATATATATATATATATATAAATATATGCAATAAACTGACGACGAACAGTACGAAACTAGTAACTAACTAGCCTAAGCGCTTTCGACTCTTAATGAGTCTTTTTCAAAGGCAAATACAAAACAAATATACGATAAACAAATAAACACAAAAACGTTGTGTTTGTAAACCTCTATATGGCTGTCTTCACATGTGCTAAAACTATAAATACAACCAGCTTGTATAGATTAGATGCAGAAACTGAAAACGTTGTATAATTCCCTAAAAGTCTACCAGTCAAAGCGACATCTATTTTTACTTTTTGTACATATGTAACGCAGATTATATCCCGGATATTTGATTCAATACCAGTTATTCTTATAGTAAAAATTGAAGGATAATACGATTTAGAAAATGTTAAATTTTACTAGTGCATAGTTTTCATTTTCTAGTCTACTTGGTTTAGACCGCTTGGTTTCAATGTTCTAAGGCGGCGTATCCAGTATGATTCCTTTTCCTATCTTATTTCGGAACTCCAGCTGTGAAGACAGCCATGTAGAGGTTTACAAACACAACGTTTTTGTGTTTATTTGTTTATCGTATATTTGTTTTGTATTTGCCTTTGAAAAAGACTCATTAAGAGTCGAAAGCGCTTAGGCTAGTTAGTTACTAGTTTCGTACTGTTCGTCGTCAGTTTATTGCATCTATTTTAATTAATCCCTGACACACGTGATCCCTTGGTGGATCCAGTACGCTTGAAAGGGTTTTTATTCGCCATAAGATATGTATTCTTTAT
Organism: Potamilus streckersoni; assembly: GCA_016746295.1. Lineage (NCBI taxonomy): Eukaryota > Metazoa > Mollusca > Bivalvia > Unionida > Unionidae > Potamilus > Potamilus streckersoni. The sequence goes on from JAEAOA010001622.1 coordinate 137,795, forward strand.
ATATATATATATATATATATATATATATATATATATATATATATATATATATATATATATATATATACACGTATAATAAACGTGTACTCTTCCTTCAGAACAATTAATAAATATTATTTTTTTTACATAACGTTTGACTCTATCAACTTTTACTAAGGGTCGTGTTTAGCCACAATCAGATTTATGGGCCCGCCTTCACTGTCACTGTCCTCAGTTTCGCTTTCATTTATCACAGAATCAAATAACATAATCTTTTTCAGTTGCCTTACACGATTGTCTATCATTTTCTTTCTTTCGTACTCGTGAGACAATGCACTTTTTTCTTTTCGATTGAACGCATAAGAGACGTGAATAGCCCAACCTGTTCTTCATCTACGATATCTAAAGATTCTAACATAGAATTATATATCGATTTTATAAATCTGTAGTTGGAAGGTAACCTGAATTTATTCTGAAATTTTCTCTGCTTTAATAATACAAAGTCATATATGATTTTTTTTCAGGACTGAGGATATCGGATATTTGATTTCCTTCATGTTTTAAATTTTTTGATAGCAGAAACAACATCAGCAATATTTTCACTGTTCATTATATATATACATTTATTTATTTATTTAAAAAAAATAATATTTATTTTTTTTAAATTGACTTAACTGAAATAATTGGATATATGACAAAGCAACATAACTCCTGTCGAAAACAAATCTTATCCACATAGTAGATTACTTTTCTTCATGTAATACGTCATTTATATTAATGACCTGTGCATTTTTAACATTTAATCTATGTGCATCACACACTGTATGATATTTGCCATAAACCTAATATATTTTAATCTTAAAAAGTGTATCTGTTTTTCTGTTTATCTGTCTGTTAGTTTATCTATCTGACTGTTTAGAACCCAAACCTATCGTTAAGTCCCAGCCGATAATGTGAACGGTGCTTATACATGTTGACCTATATTAGTCATACAGGTATGTGGGCTGTGATTGCATGTGTCTATAAAATTGAATCCTTTTATACGTGTCTTTTATACGTGCAGCGGCTATATATCTTTAATAAATTACAAAATATCTAGATTCATTTATAAAAAATAAATATAATGCTTAGATTTGTAATGCTTAGAAATGTAATAACCTCGTGTTAGTGAATAGCTATGTAATGATTTCTCGAGAGTATATTTGTAACAGAATTTCGTATCTCAGTGCAAGAATTCTGGATTCTGGTACTGAAGGTCCCCGGTTCAGTTCCCATAACTGGCTAAACCGGTGGGTATGGTTTTGGATGTGCCAAACAATATTTTATAAAGGTTGGGGGGAGGGACAAGTCTCCGGTTTCCATAAATACCTCACTGCGCCAACCACGTGGTGGGGGGTACGTTTTGTACCTTTCAGCCCGGATTTCGATTCTGGGGGGTATTTATCGAAACCGTAATGCCTAGACAGTTCTCTGAATTTCTAATATTTCGCCTGTCGTCGATTATAAATTCGCAAGGGAATGTGTCTATGCGAAAATACCCCCACCCTAAAATAATCAGTAGCATGCGTTGAGCTCTCTGCCCCATGAAATAACCCCTAAAATAACACCCAGAAAGTGTGTATAGCCTGAGGAAACAGCACATGAGGTGCCGCATAATAAGTCATAAGAGAGACGACCATGTTAGGACCTCAAGAGAGACAATGGCTATCAAGGGATTTTATGAAGTGTAACCGCTATGATGCTGCTGATTATTTTTGATAAAAATTAAATACATACATTGCAGACAGACATATATTTATATATTAAATATCTATTATAAATATTATTAATAATGAATATTGGAGCAAATTCAGCAAAATTAGCTCGCGAACATCTAGAGGCAATTAAAAAATATTTACCCGTCCGTGATGTAGTTAGCGAGTCAGCGAGAAAAATTACTTAAACCGGAGCACGCTAAATATTTTAAAAACCGTGACCAGTGGCAAAAAGCATTATATCGCATGAGGATGGGTGTTTGAAAAGTTAGATCTGATGGTCCAATATATCGGAATTATGTAAGGGAAATTAATGAAATAATTAATTCAAGACAAGAAGAATCAATACAAGAAGAAGAAGCAAGAAGCAAAACAAAAACAAAGAAAATGCAAGAAGCAAAACAAACAGAAATAGAAGAAGCAAAACAAAAACAAATAAAATCAGAAGGACAAAGGAAATTGGAAAAAATAATTACAAAGAGGAGAAGAATTATTAAAATGGGAAAGGGAATAAAGACAAAGGAAATCGGAAAAACATTACAAAGAGGAGAAGAACTAATAAAACAGGAAAGAGAAAAATTAAAAAGAAAAGAAGAAGAATATTGGCCATCAGACACCTTTACTGGAAGTGGCTTTACGGCACAGGGACGTGGTCTTATTACTCAGTGTACTATCAACGTCCTTACTGATGTTGAACGACTAGAAATTCTGATTGGAGGAAAACGAGCTGGTAATAATTCCCCGGGAATCATGAATGAAGCAGCAGATATTTGTGAAAGATTATTTACAGGCGGTATGATGAATATTAATGTGTATCAGTCTCTCATTAATGAAATCGCCGATGATTATTATAGTGACTATGTCACTGAACTAAATGTGTAAATTAAACGTAATGACTATTTAGTAAAATGATAGAACATAATACTCAACGTGGACCAACCATGGTCAGGGCAATTAACTCTCGAATACCGATTTACAGGGCAACCTACATAGTTGGGTTTGATGACATTGTACATGATCTTTTTACAAGAATAGCCCCAAAAGCAATACCAATTGCAAAGCAGCTGGGTATGAAAGCTATTGATGTTGTTCGTGAAAAATGTATAGGTGTTGCTGGTAATGTTGCTAGTAAAGCATTCTTGGCCATCAAAGATAGACAAGCACTATTAATACGCAGACCTCAAGCGGTCCGACCTCAGCCGGTAAAATTACCTAGTACTGAATTAATGCCCGCAATTATTATTAAAAAGAATAAATCACGTCCTTAATAAAAAATTAGCAGAGTTGGCCAATACACCTTTATCAGAAAAAGAAAAAATATAACTGCGAAACTCGTAGCAGGAAGTGGTCTCACTTCTCGAGGTGGTCTTCGTTTTAGACGATAATAATTATAATAAATATGTTCAAACCTATAAGTGATCCTGCATTTGACATGGACGCATAAGTCCTCAAAGATGAATCTATACGTGATTATCAGTATTATTCTTACGACACACGAATTCTATATCAGAGTGGAAGGCTTGAACTTCAGGTTCATGATACAAGTAGATATTTCCTACCCTCAGAAGCATTTATTGAAGTCGAAGGTGAGATATTAAAAACTGATACTACTGAATACAATGCTAATGTAAGTGTTGGTTTTGTTAATAATGGTATAATGGCGTTGTTTGATAGCGCCACATACATGATCGACGAAAAAAATATTGAATCAATTCAGAAAGATGTTGACGTTGCTACAACAATACTTGGTCTTGCAAGATACAGTGACGATTATTCGAGATCAGCCGGTCCATCAATTATGTTTGTAAAAGATACTTCTGATTCTCCAGAGCACCAACAATAGGAAATAGGACGACCACAGAATTTTGCTAGAAACGATAATGCGGATATGCAAACTATGATTATTAATGTAGATTCAGATTTCAATTCAGGATTTATATCACATCGAGCGATGTTAAGAGGAAATAGAAGAGTATTTTCGTGTGCGATTCCACTATCACATATTTTTGGATTTTGCAGAAATATCAGACAAGTCATTTGTGAAGCCAGACACACCGTTGTACTAGTAAAAAAGGCTACAGACGATGATGCAATATGGAGATCCGCCGGTGATGCTGGCAGAGTAATTCTTACAAAACTTACACTGTGGATGCCAAAAATGACTCCGTCAATATCTGAAGAACAACGGTTACTATTTTTCATGAGACAAGGGGGTAAATCAATGCTGTCATGGCTGACAGTGACCAAATATGCTATCCAGAGTAATATTAATGGTTTATTTACACGGAAGCTAGCCTCTCAGCAAAGTGTTTCTGCGCCCAGATATATATTTATTGCATTACAAAATGCTGCACGAATAAATGATCAAACGCTTAGTCACATGATATTTGACAGTCTTGGTGTTTCTGAAATTTCATTGAGGATAAATGGACATCAAGAACCATCCGAGGATATATTACTGAATTTCGATCAAAATCATCGATTAATGACGTTTATGGGCCGTGATCAAAATGTTGATACTGGATTACAAATATCTCAGCTAGATTTTACAACCTTGTATCCGATTTATTACTTTTCACTCGAACATTTCGATTTAGCCAGACAATCGTTAGTCGATATACATTTTCGAGCTAATGTAACAAGAGGAGCTATTGATAATTACAGAGCAGTTGCTGTTATACTTAGCGATAAATCAATGCTCATTGAAGGTATTGGTTGACGAATGAAAGTCGTTGATGCCCCAGTAGAAAATATGTAACACGTAATTAGATCATTCATGAATAATATAAATGTCATACAAGTACGCTAGTGTTACCCTGACTCCTGGTCAGGTCAAAAAACTGCAATCGGCATCAAACAATAAATATGGAATAACAATATCGGTGAAAAAAGAACAGATGAGCGGTACAAATAAGTTATCGTTGACCGATCGTCAATTCAAAAACTTTAATGAAGCAAAAACAATCAAATAAGGGCGTCAAACTTAGTCTTTCTGCAGCGTTATCAAAGATACTTTTAAAACGGTTGGTATATTTCCCCTTCTCGCAGCTATACCAGCATTAATAGCTGCTGCAGCCCCAGCTATTGCAAAAGCATTAGGCACTGTTTGAACTGCTGCTGGAATGGCATTAAAGAAAGCAACCGGACATGGAATAAAACGAACATCTAGATAAAGGGAAAAGGTCTCAGATTACCAGGGACCCCGCCTTCATGGTACTGAAAAGTTCAAAGACTTCCAGGGACAGTTTACGATATCACCTATGTCTAATTTTGATTACTCGATGCTGCTAAAAAATTAAAAATAAAAAACTTTAGAGGTGTTTTTATGCGCGATCAGTTACCAAAAGAACCAAACAGTACTGAAACAGGTATTATTAAACTCGATAAAAACTCTAGACCAGGTACCCACTGGTTAGCGTATGCAATTGATCCACGTGGAATTATCTATTTTGATTCATATGGATTAGCGCCACCAAAATAATTGTTTTTACTATGTTAGTAATAATACTGCTCCAATCTGGTATTCTACATTACCAATACAAACATTCACTGATCCACCAATATGTTGTCGAGAAGTACTTAATGTACTTAATGATGTAGCCATGGCACCGCCAGAAAAGCCACCTCATAAAGTCGTGCATGAATATACCACATTGTCACATTTAAACAGACATCATTAAATATAATGGTAGATATTTACGGAAGATCTGCTCGTGGTAAAGCTCAGCAGCAAGGTGATTTATCTAAACATGCAACCCTCGATCAGCTCAGAAATGAGATTGATAATTTATTAAGTATTACAAGTGTGGATGAAAATGAAGTGGTTGTTTTTCAGGACAAACAAGGACGATTAAAGACGAGTAATATACAGCTACCAGACGTACTTACACGAATTCCTACTGCAGTTGTTGATAATATCGTTACTTTTACTGATAAGGGAAAAATACAAGATACCGGTAAGTCAGTTAACGATTATGTCAGGACGACTGGCGGTGTATGTAGTGGAGACGTTATTATGAACAAAAATAAAACTACAGATCTTGAAAATCCAACTACATATAGTGATGCTACAACAAAAAAAAATATGTTGACGATCAAGAATCTAAGTACGTATTAACCAACGGTGGTATAATGCGTGCATTTCTCAACAAGAACTATAATGGTATTAGTAATTTAAAAACAGCAGAATCTGAGTTTGATACTGCTATAAAAGATACGTCGATGATAAAGAAATCTCAATCAGTAATGGAATAGCCAAAATCGAAACTGATTTTACCGGTCACGTGAATACGTTTTTGAGTATCCGTATCAACATAAACAGAACTAATAACGAATTTTTTGGAAGTCCACAAAATGTTGATATAAAACTTACTGATATTAACACAAAAACTCAACGATATTATCGGTGGAATTCCGGATATTATTAATAAAACCTGATTAAAATTCCTCACAGTCAGATAAGAAATGTTGTGTATACAGTTACATCTGGGTTTGGATTGTGGACACCAGAAAATAAGACAATCAAGCACACAGCAGAGATCACTGGTATATATAGGATGTCCGTACTTAGTGTTGCAAATTTTAAAATATCCACTACATCTTCATCAACTGGCGATTTTTCTAAAACTGTATCTGTGTTGCTAGATAAAGATTCTGAAGAAACGTTTACGCTGGAACGATCGAGTAGAAGTTTGTCTCAAAGTAATTAATGGTGTTTTGGAATTTGTAACTCAATTAGTTACTTAACGTCATAGTATAATGGACCAAATGACGACGTCATCTATCGACGTTCAACGTCACAGATATAATCAAGCATGTGAATGTCTGGCCAAACTAAAAAATACCATCGACCATTACACAGTAAAAGTAAAAAAAAATATTGTAGACGTATGGCTGTCATTGATGTATTTGTGTACTCAGTTTCTGCTATTGTTGCTGGATCCAGATTAATAGTATCGACATTAACAATGACACCTCCAACAATTATAACAATTATTGTTTCAACTTCAACGACTATAGCAGGTATTCTTAGTATTATTGCTAAACAAATAACTACATGTGCGAATGATAAATTGTGTGAGCATATGATAAAATTGCATACAGCAACAGCAACCTACTCTAAACTATCAGGGTATATTTCCTCGTATCTCAGTGATGGTAAAATATCTGAAGAGGAGTTCGTAACGATAATTAAAACCTACGATGAAGCATTCATAATCACTAGCGATTCTGGTGACAATAACCAGAGTAAAATAATGGAGAATTAAACAATAATAATAACAATAATGTCAGCGTCTGAACATCGTTCGGATATTGAGTCGAGAGAGTTGTTACAGCAGATTGTTACTAATACAACTCCTTCAAAAACTACCATGATATCGATAAGTTCAACCAATCCTGAATTTAGCGTTAATTTTTCAACTGCAATTCCAGTAAAAGAGATAGCATTAGCTCAGTTACGGGTTTGTTATAGCTGGCCTAATATTAGATCAAAACCATTTGGTGGACTACAGCCAAATAATTCATTAGTATTTGCAAATAAAAATTAATCTGATGGAACTCCCGATTGGCAAGTAGTTAGTATTCCAACTGGCAATTATCAAAAAGAGCAAATTAACGAAGAATTCCAGCGCAGAATTAAATCTATAACCGGAAAAGAATCGAAGATAGAAATTACTGTTTACGAAGCAACATTATCGTCGGTGATTGAAATACATTCTCCTGCCTAAAGCGGTAGATATTTATCAAAGTTCGATTAGATCAGTGTTAGGATGGCATGAAGTTGCATCGGTTTATCAGATTCCACCAGAACCCAAAATCGAGGAATTTAAAACAGATAACATAAAGTGTAAGGAGATTTCTGATTACAAAAATATGTACCCATGGACAGCCAATAAATTTTTCGTTGATAACACAGAAAAAATTCCTAATCTAAGGGAAATTTACACAAGAGGACCTCCAGAATGGCTTTTTAATAAAATACCTATCAATGTTGTAAATAGGGCAATAAATGATGAATTTAATCATTCTTGCAATGTTGTTAAAAATCATATTACCAACATAGTACAGCAATGACACAAAAGAAATTATCCTTGAAGGAATTCGACATTTAAATTCAATATTGTATGATTTTAATTATCTTAAGCACATTTTAGTCAGGAATGTACGTTATCATCTTAGATCTTTAGCTGTTATTTCCGATGAGGCCAAAGAAGCAATATCAAATAATCTTGAATCTGAAGTAAATATTCCTGATTTTATTAATATAAATAAATATTTTCCAAAAATACTTAATTCATGGAGAAAATTAGCACCACTAACAAAAGTTCTCAAATATAATAATGACCCATATGGAACAGGTCGTCATATCTCGCCTAATATTGTTAATATAACATCCACCATCGCACTGAATTTATTATGCGATATAATTGATAGCAGCTACCACATCGACCTCTCAAAGTCTAATCAGGCCCAGTAGCGATATATATATATATATATATATATATATATATATATATATATATATATATATATATATATATATATATATATATATATATATATATATATATATATATATATATTATACTCGTCCAGTATTCAAACACCCCAAGGGTGGTTTATTGTATCTGAGCCGATAAATCAAGTCTACTTGCGTGTATATAATCCATTATTGTCAAGAATGAATTTCAAACTTACAAATCAGGATGGAAATATTATTGACTTAAGAAACGAAACTCTATAGTAATTTATACATATGCTCGTAGATTGGTCTGATCAAAATCTTTGGTTAAAACTCCCCTGACAGTCAGGAGCAGCAGGTAGGGTGAAGGACAACAATTGAGTCGCTTTTACAGTTAAACAAAATTAGAAATTCGCCAGGGAACAAAACAGGTAAACAAAATCACCTGAAATTGTCAGGAAAAATAACTCAATAACTCAATAATAATATAACAAAACTGAACTAACCTAACCGTGTGAAAATATACTCAGTTATAGACTTTGGTTTAGCGTTATTGACCTTTTTTCAGCCTCTGTAGGAGCCTTTATTTGTCATTATTGACTCGAGTAAATTTTTTTAGGGTTTTCCCTCCCTGCTGCTAGCGTAAATATATTTTTGGGATGATATCTGTTCGAACAAATCATCATTTACTATTTAAGTAAAATAGTTTTCACTATTTGAGCGAATACATCATTTTTACTATTGAGTAAAACACGTCGTTTTTTTCATCGTATGAAACTACTGTGAATCGTCCACCTTGTCCTTGTACGGTCATTTATTTGTATTTATATTTGTTGCATTTTTTGGTTCGTGCGTATTATGTTAAATTCGTCCAATATTAGGATCATATAAACGCACGTATTACTCATAATTCTTTCTCATTCAAGTCATACATCAATAAACACTGTATTTGTATCACCGTCAAAAGTGTTATGTTATAAGGCCGGGAATCCATATCGGTTATCTTGTTATACCATGACCATCATATTTATTAACCATTGCCTCTCATCAATCATTGCTGTGTCATTGTTTTGAAATGGAGTGATACAATGGAATCGGGCATTCAAATTTACGATACCTGAATCTGAAAAGACTAGATGAATTTCTGTGATCTTTATTTCCCGTCCGAAATCAATTGTCACATACACAGAATCAATGCTTTTCTGGTTCCAAGACGGACAAGTACTTCCCTTTCCATCCACAATGTTTTGTGTATTAAGCAAGTGGTTACTAGATGCTGTTGCACCATACGCAATGTTAGCTGAAAACAGGAACATATATTACGTGAGATTAGATTAAAAAACAATAGCAGGTCGCAATCATTTACTTTCTTAACAAACCTTTGGTATCGGCACCCCAAGTTCAGCCTTAGTGAATATAATAAGTCAAATATAAATCTCAGCAGTCGGATATACCGGAGCAACAATATACTCTAATGTAATTACCCACTTGGTCAAGACATAAATAAGCCCATGTTCAAATAGTAGTATACAGTAACCACTTTTCTTCTAAGAAGACTGAATATATTATCCTGCTTCACCATTTGAGGAAAGTAGGGGTCAATACAAGGTCCGGTAACTTGACTACAAACCTGTACTTCCATTTAGCTTCACCGAATGTTTTGATATCATGTGCATTCTGATATACCACCCTAATATAATTATCCAGATATGTAAAACATTTTATATCAAGGGTAATTGGAATTTGCAACCAAACCTTGCTTTTGATGGGTTTAAATAGAACTGATAAATGGGACTGAACGCATTAAGCTACATGACCATGTGTGCATAGGACAATGTGCGACAAACTATGACGAGTAATCCGAGTCTGTAAAATCTTGTTAAAGCAAATATGGTCGTTAATTATATATAGCAGAGAGAGAGAGAGAGAGAGAGAGAGAGAGAGAGAGAGAGAGAGAGAGAGAGAGAGAGAGAGAGAGAGAGAGAGAGAGAGAGAGAGAGAGAGAGAGATTCACAACGGAACTGCTTTTATTTATGGAAGAATATATTATTTTGCATAAAACCGATTTTAGGAAATAAAATTAGCACAATATATCCCGCATATAAAACAAGTAATAAACCAATCTAATTAAGTAATCATATTAATATGACTATGCCTGTTGAATATTGTCAGATAAATTATTTTACGTTTCTGAAAGCCACGTAAACTAGACAGGAAAGGGCCACTGGGAAACATAGGAGACTCGGTGGCTCAGAAGGTAATGTTCTATTCTCGTGGCAAGACTGCAGTTTCGACTTTTGCTCACAACAGGCTGTAACCGATGCGCTGATGTGAATCTCTGCATGTTACTCTAATTGTCTGTCGATATATATATATATATATATATATATATATATATATATATATATATATATATATATATATATATATATATATATATATATATATATATATATATATATATATATATATATATATATACCCTTTCATATTTTTATATGATATTGAATGTCAGTCATCAATTAGGTGTATTAATTAAGCATTAATTTGCGTACAAACAGACAGCACGTGTACGCTTACCGTATTGACAGCCCGATCCCATCCATCCAGTATCACATTCAACGTTTTGTGGACATTCTCCCGTCTCCCTGTCGCACTGGTATGCTCCGCAGTGACATAAATATTCACACAATGGTCCGAAGCGGAGAAGATCGTGCGGTCCCTTGCTACAGACTTGAGCTGAAATATATATACAAACACGTAATTTTTACACCCTGATATACAGTGTTATGACAGTTCCGGACCCCCTCTTATGTTAAGCTACATTTCAAGCCAGTGCTGTCTAACCTGCAGCTCGCAGAATGATTTTAAATTGTCCACCAGGGCTTGAGCAATTTTGGTGCATTTATGTAAAAAGAGTAAATGGTTTACATTCGTAGTAGATCTTCATAACCAGGTAATCAAATCAACAAAATCAAACAGCGTATTACACCTAACGCCATCTAACGAATGATAATGACAAATAACCATAAGTTCGTATATTAAGTTGCTTTTAAGTATTCTGCTGCGGCCATCGGCTTCAAGAAAAAAAATTCAGTGATCCATGGTGCCAAAAAAGTTGGACAGCACTTCTTTAAGCTGCCATACCGAATAAGCAATTACATACTGGATCAAACTTAGACAGGGGTCGTCATTGGCTAAAATCATTTATGATACACGAAATATAATTACTCTCTAGTAGCACTATGGTGTGTGTAATGAAAAGATGGCCCTAGAAAAGATTATACACTTATTAGGGGCAAAATATGGCGAACTTTTACTATTTAAGTTTCTGAGATGGCGAAGCCACTTCACTTAATGAAAGAGTTGATGAATTTTTGTAATAATAATAATAATAATAATAATAATAATAATAATAATAATAATAATAATAATAATAATAATAATAATAATAAGGTATCTTGTGATTCTTTAGTAATTTCACCCCAGCTGTAGAATTTTACATATTCAAATATTTAATATCAACTGTAAAACGACCGATTATTGAATCATGCTTGTTCTTTATCCCTGCTGCATGCAAATTTTGAACGACCACTCAGATGCCTAGAGTGTGTGACAGGAGTGTGCTTCACACGACCACTCAGATGCCTAGAATGTGAGACAGGAGTGTGCTTCACACGACCACTCAGATGCCTAAAGTGTGTGACAAGAGTGTGCTTCACACGACCACTCAGATGCCTAGAGTGTGTGACAGGAGTGTGCTTCACACGACCACTCAGATGCCTAGAGTGTGTGACAGGAGAACCGCTTCACACGAACTTCAAGGTTTCAGCATGTGCGGATACATTAAGATATTGCTCGCGATTACAATTAAAGGTTGATTGATAAATTAACTTATAATCGACATAATAGTTCGCACCAATCACTTGCATGCTGTTGAAGCCGAAACATAATTGTACATGTGAATACCAGCGCTTTTTGGCCAGTAAAATTATATGAGAGCTCTAATACCTCTTTCTTTTACTTGGTTGCATTTTAACATGATAACTATATGCATGGATCAGTAGTAATAGCAAATGAGAATTTTGGTCCAAAAGCCCTATTAACTTAGAATCAACCTACTTTTTTCATATTTACCAATTTTCGATAAATATTTTCATGCTGACTAAATCATCAAATGCTACAAGTTTATTACGGACTCGTTGATGTTTATATCGTTGTAGAGTATGTGGTCTGAGATGGTAAAACAGGAAAAAAAAATAATGGCTTCATTCTAAGAAATAAAAGGCTTATACTAATCCGCCCTTACTATTACTACTGGGTTCATTGTACATATTTGACATGTTTATTTTCATTACATGCTTTTCTTTTGTTGATTTAAAGTAGCGGTTGGTGTTTTTTCTTTGAAAGGAAAGAATAACTTGTACTAATAAAACTGTGTGTGCCCCATTTACTACTGAGGGGTCATCATTGTTTTACACAGGATACGATGGAAATCAAGTCCTTAAGATAAGAAGAATTGTTATAGATATGCTTTCTATGGTTTAGCTGCAAGTAAATCATTTTGTAAAGTACTTTGTGATAATGTCCAAACTGAAATTTTCAGGGAAACTATCCTTAAAACATGAAAGTTGAAGCAAAACAAACTTTGGGATACTTCTGCTTGTTATATGAAGATACTGAAATGTGTGCAAGATTAAACTAAAAACATCTCACAAGATGATGATGATGATGATGATGATGATGATGATGATGATGATGATGATGATTAACGATAGTGTCATAATTGTAACAATCTCATTTTCCTCCTCCTCACAGTATAATAATAATAATAATACTAATACTACTACTACTACTACTACTACTACTACTACTACTACTACTAATAATAATAATTATCATTATCATTATCATTATTATTATTATTTTTATTATTATTATTATTATTATTATTATTATTATTATTATTATTATTATTATTATTATTATTATTATTATTATTATTATTATTATTATTATTATTATTATTATTATTATCATTATTATTTTTTTTACGCAAGATAAATACAAAAAATAAAGGCAAGGCAGAAATGTTTTGTGTCATTCATGTGATTTTCAGACAGATGGTATTCAAAATCTATAATTATAAAATATAAGAATTACCACTACGATAGTGGTTTACCATACTAGTGACCATCGTGACATTGCATCGACCTCAAGCATTTGACTGCAGATTTATAGGCGATCCAATAATAATGATACATACCAAATTTAAAATATTTATTACAAAAACATACATTTACAAAAGCGTGTCCAGGGTCCAAATAATATTACCCGTAGTAATTTTAAAATATAATTGCATCACGTGACCAAGCGCCTACTTGCTATTCAGACGAGTCCAGTGATCGCGTTAAATACGTCGTATTCACGATTTACATTGGTTTCTGGTACAAGTAGACATGGGAGGATTTTAATATACATATGTACGTTATATATGAACAACAACATGAATATTTCAAACTCGAAATAAAAACTACATATAAATAGCCTGAAATGACTGTCTTTATAAATGCAAACAAAAATGCGCACGTTTCCGCCTATTCTTTGTAGACACTGATCAGTTGTCAGACAAATTAAATATATTACTGTATCAAACTGCGTTTATATCCTTTAGTTAGGGTAAATACAAAATTACTAAAAACTTAACAGCAAAATTTAAGTAAAATACCTTTGTAGATTTTCTCAAAACTGGTTATATTAAACTCATCCGGTGTTAGTGTGGACTGACGAAAGATAGGCAAAAGGATGAAACTCTGTGTATGTGTGTGTAAGAGAGAGAGAGAGAGAGAGAGAGAGAGAGAGAGAGAGAGAGAGAGAGAGAGAGAGAGAGAGAGAGAGAGAGAGAGAGAGAGAGAGAGAGAGAGAGAGAGAGAGAGAGAGAGAGAGAGAGAGAGTGTTATTTGGATCTTTGAAGTAACTTTAACAATTTTTTAGGTACAATTGAATTTTTCGGTGTTTGGCATTTTATGGTGATGTCTAGCAATAGGGCGTGCCGTATAACTGTCCCACCAAGTAACATTATCCTGACAACAGGGCAACCAGTCCTAACATTAACCTCTTAATAATGAGCGCCAAGTGAGGCAGCTGCTATTAACATTTTTACAAGTCTTTGGTTTAACTCAGCCAGGATTGGAACCCGCACATTCTTGCATCCGAGGCGGACGCTCTAACCACCGAAACCACATTAACGGAAGATCCAATTCTTTGCTTAGTTGTGAATCTGCAAAGCTAATTGGATGACATGTTTGGAGTACTTCACCTCCAATAGCTGCATATTTAAATTGTAGGTATCACTAATAAATGTCGAGAAATTTACTTTTAAGAAAATGGGATGACGTGCACACGCATTTCAATATATGCGATATTGTATACATGGAACAGATAAATGTTTGATTACAAGCAATAATAAGTTGTGTATTTAGATTTTGGCAAATTAGAAAATGCATAGTCTCAACATTATGTTACCTAACTCGTATCAACAGACATTGTAATCTTGACATTTGAATAGTTGTGTCTTGTTGTTGAATGTAATTTTTATCTAGTCCAGTCACGAATTAATTTGTATAGTATTTTGAATTGCTTCATAATACAAACGACTAATCCCAAAGTCACACTATCTACCACAATCTTGCAGCAAAGCATTGCTTCCTCCGAATTACAACTAGACTACCGCTCCTGTGTGGTTTCTTTCGTAATAGCAGATAGTCTGACTGGTATGACATTAGTAGCTTTCACTCAATTGTCCTATAAGATGCATTTAAAAATCAAGTATTTATCTTACGCAAAGTGTTGAAATCTTGATTTAATAGAAAATAATATGCTCATTAACAAGAAGGTGTGGTAAGATCTCATTTGTGGATTTGTCAGTTCATTGTTAAAATAATCCTACTTAGGCGATTGGATAAGGGAAAATATGTATGTATTGTTAAACAGATGAAAATCAGTTATGTGATCAAATTATATAATACAGAGACAAACAATTTTAGCCATATTAATATATACGTACCTTGCAACAGATGCAGAGAGGAATTACAAGCAACCATGTTAAATAATCGTACAGGCATCGTTCTTTCACTCATACAATGTACGTCTTTCCGTCAAAGAAGCGATTAAGCATATTTTGTTTCCTAACAAATAACATGGTACGACAGACCAACATAACATCTTAGTTCACCAGATCTCTCCAGATCTCACCTCTAACACGACTAAGAAGTGATAGTATGGTAACCATTATGTAGGCATATTGTGACTAAAAGTGTAATCGTATATAAGAATTCTTATTAAATTGTTTTGCCTTGCTGATTTCTAATATACACGCCATTAGCCTCAGGAAGTTTATACACTTATATTTTACCTCTATCAATGATTTTTTTTTCTGGTTGAATAACTCTAACTTTTTATATTTTTTTCTCTAACCACTTACATATATCGATAAAAAGAAATATGTATGCATAATACCCAAACGTCAATTTCTTACGTAATATAATGACTTTGCTTACACACATATAACCACAGACACACATACACACACAGTGTCTATACACATACATACATACATACATACATACATACATACATACATACATACATACATACATACATACATACATACATACATACATACATACATACATACATACATACATACATACATACATACATACATACATACATACATACATACATACATACATACATACATACATACATACATACATACATATGCGCAGTTACTCAATAAAGGATGGTATAAGCATTTGTGTGTATCTAACAGACCAGCATGGCCACCCACCCATTGACTCTTATCTAAAACAGTCACTTCTGATTCCTAGGACAGAAGCCAATGCATACCGGTATTAATATAGACAGGTACAAGTATACACCTGGCGAAGTGTTCTCGTGTGTGTGTTATACTAGCGACTATGTTCCATTCTAGTGTGCCTAGGGAATCAATTAAAATAAGGTCTCTACACACAGTTTAAAAATATTCTATCAAACATAACATATCACTCTTTAAAAACATTAATCCTAATTTAGTATCCAGGGATTACACGTTCCGCACACTCTCTTCTCTCTCTCTCTCTCTCTCTCTCTCTCTCTCTCTCTCTCTCACTCACACACACACACACACACACACACACACATACATACATACATACATACATACATACATACATACATACATACATACATACATACATACATACATACATACATACATACATACATACATACATACATACATACATACATACATACATACATACATACATACATACATACATACATACATACATACATACATACATACTATTACCTACATACATACTTACATACATACATACATACATACATACATACATACATACATACATACATACATACATACATACATACATACATACATACATACATACATACATACATACATACATACATACATACATACATACATACATACATACATACATACATACATACATACATACATACATACATACATACATACATACATACATACATACATACATACATACATATATATATATATATATATATATATATATATATATATAAATATATATATATATATATATATATATATATATATATATATATATATATATATATATATATATATATATATATATATATATATATATATATATATATGAATTTAGAGTAAGGTATTATTCTATTAATGCTATTGTTAATGCGAAAATGTTTACCAGTGAGCTTCGATTTGGTATAGTCAAATAGCATAGCACAGATTAAGTGAAAAGTTATAAATTATTAACTTAACTGTCATTTTAATGTTTAGGAATAGTCTGCTGTGAGGACAACTAATTTATATAAATTTAGATAAAACAGGCAATTTGATATTGCATTTTGTTCAGAATAGATCACGGCGTTGGGATAGTATTGAGCTATTCCATAGTAATTATCTTGATGGGTGAAGACTAAGTAAGATACTAAGTGAATTACATTGTTCATAAAGATTGGGTTGTGCGTACAATACATGTAGCAAACATCACGATGCCATGTTTGTATGTATCAGTGTGTGTGTGAGAGAGAGAGAGAGAGAGAGAGAGAGAGAGAGAGAGAGAGAGAGAGAGAGAGAGAGAGAGAGAGAGAGAGAGAGAGAGAGAGAGAGAGAGAGAGAGAGAGAGAGACTATTGAAGTTGAAGGCCTTCAGTGAGTGCGCTAGAACGCATTTACCTTAAAGCAAGAATACGATTTAAATTACGAACAAATTTCGACTGATCTTGATAGAAATAATAGTAATTCAATAGTTTTGTAGAAAGTATTTTGTTCAATTATGTTGGATGGTACGGTTGCAACTATTTGTAAATATAAAATGTTGTATTTCGCATCATGCTTAGTTGCGATGAATATGTCATGTATACATGTATATACATCGAGGTTTCTCTGTATTGGATCATACTGTGTGTCAAATAGGTTAAGTATATGGAAAGAGTTTACATTTATATGTACATTTAGTTTCATATATATTTTGCTGTATTTGTGATAAATAGGTATGCGTGTTGTCTTGTGCATAAGATTGTAACAGTAAATTATTTTGTATCATTGTACAAAAATGGGTTGCTTAGAAAGCAGAATTCAAAGAAGGCAGCTTAACGTGACTTGTACTTTACATAAAGGCGAACTATTAGATAAAATTCTTAGATTTTGTACATTATTCCTTGAACCTATGACACATATACCAAGAAAGTGGTTCGGCTTTTAAAGACAAGATTCATTATTTAATAAAGTATAGAAAACTGAGTTATAAGTTGTATGTGTTTGTGTGTGTGCGTGTGATTTGGATTTTTAATGTAGCTTCAACAATTGTTTAGTCATACCGCTATGATATCTGTTGTATAGCAGTTTATAGTGATGTCCTTCACTGGGTCATCATGCCACAGACATGTAGCATTATATCACAGTCATATTATCCTTAAACAAAGCCAAACACTCCTAGCACTAACCTCTTAATGTTGAGCGCCAAGCAAGGCCGCTGCTAGAACCATTTTTGTCTTTTGCATGACTCGTTCGGGCTTCGAATTTGTGACCTTCCTCATCCTAGGCAGGCTCTCTAACCACTAGGATAGATAGATAGATAGATAGATAGATAGATAGATAGATAGATAGATAGATAGATAGATAGATAGATAGATAGATAGATAGAAAGATAGATAGATAGATAGATAGATAGATAGATAGATAGATAGATAGATAGATAGATAGATAGATAGATAGATAGATAGATAGACAAGCGAGAACAGAATATGAAAATATTCCCCACTGTTTATTTTGTAGATCATCATATATTTTGGGAAGAAAATCGTGTCATTGATATATTACTAAATTACATAAAGAACTGTGATGATGCCTTCATCATAAAATGCTGCGCGTGACCAATACAGGGGTCCGTACCCTTTTCCAGGAACAAACTTTCAAAGTTTTTCAGGACTGATTATAATCCATTTTATTTGCAAACAGAATGTGCAGAAAAGCAGCTCGTATTCAGTTGCTCCAAATTTTATACGCAATATACTTCTTGGAACTAATATATTCTGGACAAGTGTTAGAGGCCTATTTTTGTCACTACATCCAGATTCAGTCTTGATGTGCACTGCATCAAAATATTTTTCCAAAAATATATAGAATTTATTTATTTTAAGAAATTCATTGACACACTAATTGCTTAATGTTTCAGGATACTTAATTGAAATAAATTGGAATTCACTTTCACCATACAGTATAGCTATTTCTTCACAAATAGCATACCCCACCCACCTGTACTGAATTGTACATTACCGAGACAATGAACTTAGATAAATTAGATTCTAATATAAGAATTCTAATTAAAATGTAAGCGAAGTTTACAGAAGATCAAATATCATTTATTTGATTATATAGTTGGCACGAAATCAGCCTTTATTGAACTCTGCATGCCTACTTGATCAAATTTCTATGCAATGTAAATACCACACTATAAGTTTTGTAAAAGCTTCCCCCTCAGACAGTTTGTGTAAACCTGTGCTATAGAAATTCGCTGAATACGATGTCAAGTTAATGTATCATTAAGGCATAGTATTGAAGTTTATGCTCTACAGTACTTACCTTGCCCACAATATGTTGAAAAGTTACTGACAACAGCGAGAAATAGAAGTTTCCTCATCTCTCACTGACACGGTATACTTACTCACAAGCTGACATTGAAATATATCCGAATTTATCTAACACTTAACATTTCACTAAACATAAATATAATTATTTAAATATAATTTAAATATAATTATCTTTCCGTTCCTAATCAGTGAACGCTATGATATGTCCTCATTGGTTCACTTGAAATTAATTCGGAATCTCTCCGCTTTATCGTGTTCAGTCTTCCCGATGAAGCAATCAATTTTCATTTCGCAAATTGTTATCTGCTTAAACATCTCTCTCTCCCTCTCTCTCTCTCTCTCTGTACATACATACATACATACATACATACATACATACATACATACATACATACATACATACATACATACATACATACATACATACATACATACATACATACATACATACATACATACATACATACATACATACGGTTCGTGGTGTTACCGGTTTACAGCGGTATATTTTTCTGGTGGGATGAACCACGGTCATTTCTCACGGTAGTTCCGTCAGCAAGGAATGTATAAAAATTCTCAAGTCGTTTTGTTACGAATTTAATACTATTAACATAAAATTTTTGTTTTACATGAGAATATAATTCCAAACTTTCTTTTGTTACAAAACAGTTTTATTGTTCACAAATTTATTTTAAATAGTATAATTATTCATGATCGTCTAAGCACTTGTTTGACATTTGTCATTTATGTCAACGTGTTGTTCAAATGTGATGTTGTGAAATTATTTTAGTTCAAATCAATTTTAAAAAAAATGGATTAAAATTAAATTAGAGAATGTCATTTGCTAGTTATTTTCTAGCGTATGGTAAAGTGTCAAATACATTAATTTATTTTGTAAAACTGCATATCATACTAAGATTTTTATGAAATCATTTATGTTTGAAATTTACGTCATTTCTGAAGTCCGTTAAATATTTTCTCATTTGTTTAGTCAGCCTATTTTATGATTACTGGTCAACATATATATACCTACCTACCTACCTACATACCTACATACCTACCTACCTACATACATGCATACACTTTTCATCGCAAGCATAACCACACAAAACTCAAGTTGTTTTGGGTTAACACCATTTCTCAGCGCAAGATAAGCTATACAATGCGGCCCGTATAACTGGTGGAGTAAGAACCCAGGAAAGCCCAGTAAAAAACAATTGATCCACGGGAAGGTACTGGGAAACTACTCAGCTACTTAGAGTCCACAAAATGCAAGTACTTGTGTGAGTCCCTATTGTAAATCCATCTTGTTGACAAACTTCACATCTGAAGCTAAGTCCTATGTTCCTTTCTCATACCTTTTCATTGCCCTGAGTCACATTCGCCAGCACCCAACCCACTCCACTCATCGTCAATTACTGTTATAAATTTTGACAATTCAATAATATGTGCATATTTATACTTACAACTCAATTATGTGAATGTACATATTTATGCGGACAAGTCTACTATAACAAGTTTTACACAGGCAACTCAACTCTATGGATGTACATGTTTATACAGACATGTATATATTGACAACTCAACTACATGGATATTCATGTCTATATTGACAAATGTATGGATGCACATGTTGATACTGACAAAGCAACTATATGGATGTACATGTCTGTATTGACCATTCAACTGTATGGATGTACCTTTTTATATTAATTACATAGTTTTATGGCTGTATATGTCTGTATTGGCAACTCAACTGTAACGATGTACATGTTTTTATTGACAACACAAATATATGGTTGTACATGTCTGTATCGAAAACTCAACTGTATGGATGTAAATGTATATATTAATAAGTAAACTATTTGGATATACTGGTCTATATTGTCTAAATTAACAAATATATGGATGTCCACGTTTATATTGACAACTCAGGTATATGGATGTACATGTTTAAAATGTCAACGCAACTGTAGGGATGTACATGGTTCTACTGATAAATCAACCGTATTGATCTAGATGTCTATTTCGAAAACACATCAGCATGGAAGACCATGTTTATACTAACAACTCACCTGCATAAATGTACAAGTTTATTCCGACAACTGACATCCTAACAATATGTATATGTATGTTTATACTGACAACTCATCTATACGAATGATGTTTACACTGATACCTTCTATATGATTGTGTTTATACTGACGCCCATCTGTATGAATGATGTTCATACTGACACCCATCTAACTGAATGATGTTTATACTGACAATCAACTATAGTGATGGGTATGCTTGTACTAAAGCTCATCATTATAAAGTAGATGTTTTATTATGGCATCCAGTTACATGGATGTAGATGGAAATGTTTTATATATGTTTTATATTGGCTTCCAACTATATGGATATATATGTTTTGTACTGGCATCCAACTTTTGGATGTAGATATTTTATACTGTCATCCAGCTATATGGATGTAGATGTTTTATATTGGCTTCCAACTATATGGGTATATATGTTTTATCCTGCATCCAACTATATGGATGTAGATGTTTATACTGGCATCCAACTATATCGATGTATATGTTTTGTACGGGCATCCAACTATATGGATGTGGATGTAGATGTACATATTGTCTGAACGCTGATTCTCTTTTGAAGTATGCAGGGAGATCACCAAAAATAAACTAGACCAAGCATCGTCGATGTCCCGTTTGGAAACCACAGGTTAAAATATAAATGATATTTAAAAATACACTATATAAAATCTGATTGGATTTACAAAGGGAAAGCTCTAACCTTATCTCCTGTTAATCTTCAAATAAGGAATGGAACTTCATGCCAATAAATCGCCAAAATTTCTTTAAAAAGTATACTAATTTAATAGACATATATAAACATGTTTTCTCTATGTTTCTTTTGTTTCCTTTCTTGAAACGTTTGCATAGTATTCGTTTTGACAAAACCTTGTATGCAAAATTACGACTGCTGACATTCGTCCTATGCAATGTATTTGCAACTTGTCAATGATATCGTATTATTATTATTATTATTATTATTATTATTATTATTATTATTATTATTATTATTATTATTATTATTATTATTATTATTATTATATTATCATAAAAATTAAAACTGATGCAACTTTTAATATATAAAAACAGGGCAAAGTGAACGTTTATTTAAAATAAAGGCCTTATGATACTTGTCTGAAAAGAGAAACAAGTCAATGGATTATAATTTGTAGGGTATACCCTAAATCCTCCTTTTTTCAAGTATCCAATATATCATCCATTCATTTATTTATTCACTCACACACTCTTGCGTATCTATCTATCTATCTATCTATCTATCTATCTATCTATCTATCTATCTATCTATCTATCTATCTATCTATCTATCTATCTATCTATCTATCTATCTATCTATCTATCTATCTATCTATCTATCTGTCTGTCTGTTTATTATACCACAGATGGTGACTCAGTTTCTATTATTTATTTATTTTCGAATCAATAATTTAAATCTCTATCCATTTTTATTGGCATAATTATAATATGTTATAGGCATATTGTACAAAAGTTGTGACTTTTGTTCATTATTACCCATTTATATTTTATGGTAGCGGGCAAAACTATTTTAGGATTTACGATAATGAACTTGATTTAAGTTTAATTTTATACTGAATTAACTGCTATTTATTTGATGCAAATTAAAGGTGATACATTTTAGTAAGTCAACATTTAACCTTATATCCATCAATAATAGTACCAGACGAATGGACAATTAGCAAGCTATAAGGCTCATTTGAGGGGCGATGTAAGTAATAATACACATATTTAAAGTTATATGCACTAAACATATTAAATAAAATGTATATCAAGTGCTGTAGAACAATATCGTAGACTTAAAAATGAAGGAATTACCTTACGACATAATAGTTTTAACATCAAGGCTAACGTGCCTGAATGCAAAATATAAAGCCACATTAATTACACTGATGTAATATTCATTCATGTGTGTTGTAGTATATTTCAATAAAGGTATATGCTGTCCTTACTGAAAGCACGCGGAGAAAGTACTTACAACCGTTAGAAATAAACATGTCCTCATAATTCATCGACTTCTTCATTGATAAATTATGTATGTATTCCGTACGAGGGTTTTTAAAGCATTTATCCTTAAATACATTTCAACATGACATAGTAATAATGACAATACATCTTAATTCATCGGATCTAACCCTTAACCAAAACAAAATGAAACTGTGTAAATTGACTCTTAGTGTGGCGAATGGACCATTCAATTTACAAACCATGCTATCATATCTCTTCATTTTCTAGTTAAACTATGTAAGCACCTGGCATCCATAAACTTTATAATTGAAGGTATTTCCGTCAATTGTAAGTACTTAATATGGTTCATAACCTCTGCCACCTTTACCATTTGCCTTTCTCTCTTTCTCTGTGCCTCTTTATCTCCATCTTTCTATCTGTCTCTCCCTCCAATTATAACAATCTAGCTATAGGCATACTTGTGTATTCTCGAAAACAGTATTTGAGTTCATGACAAAAATTTAGCCAAATCCTCAACGCGACCATTTGTCAGAAAAAAGAAAAGATTGAAAATTTTTGCGTGTAGCCTCGAACAAAAGTAACAAAAGAAAAGAGTGAAGTCAACAAGCTTTGCAAATTTTAACAGAATAATTTTTCCCTAGCAAACAGGGTAAAAATATAAAATAGGACTTACGGTTTGTGAATATAATCCAAAATTAATCCTAGTATTAAAAATATAAGGTTTGAATCTCGATGAAGTTCCAATATAGAAAGCGATGACGTCAGATGAGGCCGTTGTACTTATGGCAACGGTTTATCGTTGAATCACAATTTAATTTTTGTTTAGAATTCCAGAATAAATTTTCACTAAATGTCTTTTCCAGACTTTCTATAAAGAAAAGCATTTTTCTTGCTATCAGACAATAAAAAGTATTAAATCCCAAAATATAGATGAACTTTAAAAAACCTGTCATCAACATTAAAACCTATTGAACTCTAAAGGTTTAAAGTACGCCGGAATAAATCTACTAGAAAATTATTGTTTTAACCAGATATTTAGATTACATGGCGGCTCATGTGACTGGGCTACGTGATCACTTATCTCAACAGCGTAGTAAACAAAATTACCATTCTATATGTAGGCCAAAATAATCTTAGCTAAGAATCAAATTCTCACGCTGAAAATAAATATGAAAAGAATCTTTACTACTTAGCTAACACGTGGACAGAAGGTGACATTGGTAATTGCCAATCACTTTCATTCAATGATTACAAACGTCTTAAACAAGTTGAGATACAAATAGTGATAAAGCAATATTTTGCCTTCAAATTAGGTAAATACAAGAAATATCAAATCTCATGAAAATAATCATTATGATAAAATGTAATAAAAAATAAAATACAAAATAATTTAAAACTAACAAGCAAGCAGTTTTATTACATATTCGTAATAAAATAAAGAATTCGAATGACAAAATGGATATTTCATTATGCCAAAAGACATTCACACTGGTACAGGCAATATAAAGTTGTCAGAAACAAAATTTGTGTACCTGAAAAATGTATCTTACATAGACCTGCATCGCGTTTTCTCACGGTAAATATCTATTACCCTTTTAAACCCGGCAGCAGGTGTCTGTGAGTTAACATACATAAATATTTTTGAAGTTTAGGTTGTGCTAATAAATGTACCTCCAACCAACCCCTATACCTGGAAAGTTACAATGAATGTATAGTATTCTCGGAAAGTTTATCTGGAAACAATATAATTTTACTTGTTCCTAAATGGCATAGCAGTACAGATACTTTGATGTTTCCTGAACTGCTTGTTCAATCTAAAGCAGATAAACACTAATGACATCATATCAAGTTGATTTCATGGTGAATGAATTCATTAAAATTAGATTTAATTAGATTAATATACTGATTTTTCTCTTACGTGTGGGTGGTTTATTTTGTTTAAAACATAAACAAATATCGCCATCTAATAGAAAGAGGACTTTTGTAAATGCATGTTCTACTGAGGGTGAAGACAAACAGTAATTTGCAGGGCACCTACAACTCCTTGGAAAACGCATATTATGTCTTTTTCACATTTGAATTTTAGTAATATACAGACAGTGATAAGCTTATCATTGGCGATTGTTGCATTTTGTTTGTCAAACATTTAGTACGTTTAACAGGAAACGAAATTGTTTCGTATTGCGTCATTAAAAAAGAAGTACATGCTCTAACCATGTGGATTGTCAATTGTTGGAAATTAATGTTTCGTTATGATATGATGAGCGTAGCATTTGTAAAAGAATACGAAAATGATGAGATATTGTATCAAAAATAATTATCTAACGCAGGAGATCTTCGTGACACTTTAATAGCTATATACCAAGTCAATAGTAAGTGAATACAAGTCATAAAACATTTTATAATTTAGCAGCAAAACTTCATTAGTTGCAGTTCTATATAAAAACATCATAATCAATTCATTTCTTCATTTCTTACATTTTTTTGTGGAAGACGATAAAGAAAAGAAAATTGTGTGTGTTCTAAAATACAATTTACACAAATGTTCAAAACTTATAAAAAAGATTGATAATTGTGATAGTAAGAATCTATAAATAAGCACATCTTCTTGACTGTATGTAAGATTGTTTTCGTCCTTAGGATAAAATTCAGTGGTTTTCATTTAAACACAGGTTAGCGCGACAGAGCAATGATCGGCACAGTCAAATTATAATGCAATTGAAAACTAGAAACTAGAGATGACATTAACCAATAAACCAATAGTAACTTCCCAAAAAAGTGTGTAATAGTTTGATTTATTATGAACTGTTAGCATTGCCATTTCCATATGCACTTTAAAACAAGTCAAACAAAATTGGACTACTAAGCATTACAATATGAAATATGATTATGTTTTGACATGCAATTAGCCTGCATATGTCTTTTGATTTAAGTAGTGTAAAAAGTAAAATAACGGTGCTATAAATATCTAGTGATTTACAATAATAAAATCTGTCATTTAGTATCTTTCTGAGATGGTGAACGAATAATTTATGCACGAGTGTTCGGCACACATTGACAAAAAAAGACAAATAAACACAATAAAGGTTTTAGGAGAAAGCACTGAATAAACAAATCAGTCTGGTATGACCTTTAAAAATAATTTTAATGGCGCTCTTTAGATGATGCGTGCATCCATGCACGACCGATAACAGGCCTATAATGCTATCATATTTTCCTATTAAGGGTTGAAAATGTGTGATCAAAGGTGTGAAAATGGGCTTTTTTCCAAGCCTTCAAGAACTAATTTGAACCATCGTTCTTGTCTACAATAAAAGTTGCACCGACAAATGTTATTATGCATAGAGATCATTGTATGTACTGTACCGATGACTGCAAGGCAGAAGAAAATTTTCATGACATAATAAATGACATCAATCATGGGAAACAATTTATTTCGAGGTCTGTTTAAGAGAGAGAGAGAGAGAGAGAGAGAGAGAGAGAGAGAGAGAGAGAGAGAGAGAGAGAGAGAGAGAGAGAGAGAGAGAGAGAGAGAGAGAGAGAGAGAGAGAGAGAGAGAGAGAGTCGCAATATTGCAATGTGAATTCTAATTTCCGAATAGAACTGCATGTTTACTGATAAGTTCATGGTTTAAAACCCACTGTTTCCTGAAAAGGAAAGAAATCGAAAGTACGCAATGTTGATTGCACATATTTACGTTCACCTAATTGCCAAAAACACTTGGTCATATTTCTCATCATTTTTTTTATTTCGGACTTGTGAGGCAATGCAATAATCCTTATCTTTTCGATTGAACGCGCAAGAGGTCTCATTGCCAAGAATTCTAACAGACTGATAAATGGAATTGATGAATCAGTAATTGGAATGTAATGTGAATTTATTTTCAAATTTTCGTTGTTGTAATGATTCAAAATCAAACATAATTTTCTGAGGATCAAGATTTTCAGATATCTTTATTGCGTCGTTTAATTTTTTAATAGCAGAAAAAATATCACTAATGTTTTTATGGTTCAGGATATATGTGTTTATTTATTTAAAATAAAAAAATGATTAAAAAATAAACAGCAGCGATGACATTCGCTTTACCATTTCACTAGGGTCCATTCAGCTGGTAATGTCTTTGACAATAAGATCCTAATAGTCCAATTTTTGAAAGCATCTATTGCCTGATTTTTTCCATGGGCACTCTTCGTGGTTAAGACCTCTCTTATGGTCCATAGGCACCTTATTGATAATTTTTCTTCCAGCTGACATTCTTTCTGAATGCGCATATGTGGTGAACCTTTCATTGAGGTCATACGGACGCGAGCTCACATCACCCTACTGTTTATTTTGGAAGGCGCAAGCTCATAGACATTCCCCCAACGAGTTCTTAATGGGAGACGAAATATTAGAAATTCAGAGGGCTGTCTAGGCATTAGGATTTCATATAAACACTCCACCAAATTAAAAACACGGGTAAATGCAACAATGTACTAACCACGTGTTCAACATGGTGAGGGTAAATGAAATGTCAAGGGTTGTTTGTGCCCTTAATTATATAAAAAATGGCATCACAATCTCCTACACCGCCAACTAGCAGTCACGAGCCTAAAACAATGGACTTTGATTACGACAGTCAAACACTTATACCACTAGACCACAAACCTCAAGAAGTTATTCTATAATTTAACCAGTTATATGTACGAGCTGTAAATATTGAATAAACATTATAATTATTGTAATGTATAGTGAATTTGCTTCAATTTTAAAATATAATTCATGCAAATATCCTACATATTACATGTTCTGCATGAATTCTCGTTATTGCGTAAATTGTTACGAAATCTAAAAATAACCTTGATTTGATATCAAAGCGTGTCGTAACACGACGTGAATATAAGGTTATCGGAATTAGAAGATGCATCAATATTAGTCTCTTTTACAAATTACTGACACACTAACAGCTAATTTCTTTCCGATAATAAACAAATCGCATTAATTATCATTTTATACGTGAAAATTTGTCCGTGATAAGCTCTGAAGCCTTGATTATTGGTGTCAAATGTATAGTAAGGGAGATAACAGCTTCATTTATTCAGCATAGACAGAGTTATCACGCTTCATTTTATATTGTATTACTGTGACAAAAGTTTTATTTGCGTTTTTGAGGGAAATGTATATTTTGTCACAGTAAATGTGCAAATAGAATTGCAATTGATAAAAATAAATATTTTATTTTGTCAGAGAATATAAAGTATCTTTATTACCCAAATATTGCTTGTTTTCAGTCGAATTTCAGATTTCGTTCGAACCAATATATTGTCAGAGAATATAAAAGTACCCAAATATACTGCTATCATTTTTCTTCGCTTATTTGCAATATTTATTCTACGAGCGTATGTACAAATCAATATATAGCCTCTCTCCGTGTAGGTCTTTAATATTCAAACTCTGATCTGTAAGTTTAAAATTTACTATTGATAATAATGGATTATGTACACGCATGTAGACCTATTTGTTTGTCTAAAAAACAATCACCCTCGCGTGTGGGACTTGCGGCGTGAATGCATGCAATAAATATCCTTGCTGGGCTTTCTTAGACTTTCTAAGATCCAATTGATAACGTCTATCAATTGCATCACATAATAGATTGACTGAGACAGTCGATAATATATTAACAATATCAGGTGAGATATGGTGACCTGCTCCATACGGACTGTCATTATATTTAAGGACGGTTGGTGGCGATATTAACATTCTCGATGAATCGCATATTATTTCAAAGTGTTCATCAAAACTATCACTGACTGATTTCTTTAACTCTGAAGAGTTAAAACTGGGAATGATAAATGTTGATAGTTTTTCTCGCGTAATTCCGAAATGTTTCAGAAATGCTGTTTTGGATCGTCCTCATTAACTATGTCTGATGTCATATACGTAGTTCTAGATGGTCTTGCTAATCTTTATTCTGTGTTAACAAAAATATAATTCACAAACTCTTTTGTCTAAAGCAACTTGATTCAAATGTTGTATTGTTTCAAGTATGTGTTGTTTTATTTTTTAAGTCATCATATTGTTTTAGTTATTTCAATTTTTAAATCATCGTTGTAAGAAACATTAATACTCGAAAATAAATTTTGTAGATAATGAAATGCACGATCATGTTCAGATTTCAGATTTAATTGTGAAATATGTGCATAATTTTGCTTACGAAATTATTTAATCAATAGCAAGTACGCTTATTCTTTCTTACCATCAATTGTTCTTGTTAAATGGAATTCTTTTCTATCTATATCATGTATAGCTCCATCACCAAACTTACGTTGTCATAGCCAAATATTCACTTTTCGATATTCTGGAAGTTGTATACATTTTGTAACATCTATGACGAAGTCGCATCTCTGTGGTTCTGGTGGTACTTGATAAGCTAGTACAACTTTGGACAATCCTAAGACTAACCTAATCGAAATTTGATAAATATCTACAAAATAATCGGGCCAATTTATTTCTATCACCGATGATAATGTTGGTTCGTTGGAACTAATTGATATTTTTGATCATTTTCCTGTAATAGATTTAATTCTGCGTTGAAACACATCGTTGATCTGTTCTATCTGATAACTGCCAGTTAGAATACTAACTAAATGCCAATTAGGAGTTCCATCAGGTTTATTCTTATTTGCTAATTCTAATGAATTATTTGGTTGTAGTCCACCTAATGGTTTTAATCTAATATTAGGCCAGCTATAAAAAACACGTAACTGTGCTAATGCTATATCTTTTGCATGAACTGAGGTTGGAAAGTTAACGCTAAACTCAGCATTGGTTGAACTTAATGAAATCATTGTAGTTTTTGACGCAGTTTTATTAGTGACCATCTGCTATAATAATTCTTTCGACAGCGAGGACTCAGACATTATTATTATTGTTATTATTTAATTCTTACTCTGGCTATTGTTATTAGCGATTTTGAATGCCTCATCTTAGGTTTTCTTTATCTTTGCGAACTCCTTGTCGGATATTTTACCATCACTGAGATAGAATCAAATACATGAATTTATTTTAGGACAGGCTGTTGTTGCTGTGTGTTATTTTATTATATACGCGCGTAATTTATCATTTGTGCATGTAGTTACCTTTTTAGTAATAATAATGAGAATACATGCGACAGTCCATGAAGTTGAAACGATAATTGCTACAACTGCAGAAGCTGTCAATGTTATCGTTGGTGATAATAATCCGGATCCAGCAACAATAACAGAAATTGAGTAAACAACTATATCAATGATAACCATACGTCTTCGATATTTATTTATTGATACTGTATAATTGTCAATATTTTTTAAAATTTGATCAGGCATTCACATACTTGATTATATCTGTGACGTTGAACGCCAATAGATGACTCTGTCTTTTTCATTATACTATGACGTTAAGTACTTAATTGTGGTGTTTCAACCACGAATTCCATACATCACCAGTAAGTAGCTGCGGTTAAGTTTTTATCATTTGCTATTAGCATAAACGTTTCTTCGACATCTTTGTTTAACACAATAGACAAGGTTCCAGAGAAATTCTCAATCGAGTGACGCCATGGAGATATGGTAAATATGCTAAACTTTGCACTGCTAAACACAATCTATACATACCTGTGACCTCTGCGGTATATATGAGAGCGTTGTTTTGCTGCGATCATGTAGCAGTTTCAAAAGCAACCGTGTACACAATAGTTTTAATCTGCTGATGAGGAATTTTAATCAGGAACGTTTTTTGAATGATATTGGGAATATCATTGAGTCTTGTGTAAATATCACCGAATTTAATATCAACTGTTGGTGGACTTCCAAAAAATTCATTTTTGGTTATGTTTATATTTCTGAGAAAATTTGAAAACGTACCTACGTGATTAGTAAAATTAGGAAATTCAGCTTTGAGGTTTTTGTTTTGTTTCAGCGTCCCTATCTACAGTTGGGTTTCTAAGGTCTATAATTTTATTTCAATTCATGAAAATTCTACCTGAGAGTGAATTACCAGTTTGTTTATATTATCGTGAACTGACTCATCAGAATCGTGTATTTTACCTTTCAAAGTAACCATATTATCAATAACTGCCGTAGGAACTCGTATAAGTACATCCGGGAATTGTATATTGCTTGGCTTTAATCGTCCTTGTTTATAGTGAAAAACAACAACTTCATTTCGATTCATACTTGTAATATTTAATAAATCGTCAGTCTCATTTCTGAGCTGATCGAGAAATGCATATTTAGATAAATCGCCTTCCTGCTGAGCTTTACCACAAGCACATCTTCTGTAAATATCTACCATTAAATTTATCCATGTCTGTTTAAACATGACAATGTGGTATATTCACGTACGACTTTATGAGGTGGTTTGCTTGCTTTGGATAGAGCATCAAGTACATTATGCACTTCACGACCACATATTGGTTGAGCAGTTAATGTTTGTGTTGGTAACGTTGAATAACAGATTAATGTTATTGCTGACATAATAAAGAAATTCATTTGGTGGCACCAACGAATACTAATCGAAAAGAAACAATTCCACGTGGATCAATTGCATATTCAACCAAAAGCGTGCCTGGCCTAAAGCTTTTATCGAGATTAATTATACCAGCTTCAATATTGTTCGGTTGTTTTGGTAATAGATCGCGCATAAAACAACTCTTAAGTTTTTTATTTTTAGTTTTTTTGCAGCATCGATTAAATCAAAACTGGACATAATAGATATCAGTAAACAGTTCCGGGACGTCTTAGACCTCTTCCCTTTTTTGATGTCCTTTTCACTCTCTGTCCGGTTGCTTTCTTTAATGACGTTCCAGCAGCGGTTCCATCAGCGACTAAAGCAGCTGCTTTTACAACAGATGGGGCTACAGCTGCTATTAGTGCTTGTAAAGCTGCTAAAAGTGGAAATATACCACCCGTCTTGGCGATGTCTTTGATAGAGCTCGCATAAAAATTAAGTTTGATGCCTTTATTTGATATTTTCACTTCATTGAAGATTTGGACTGACGCTCTGTCAACGATAATTAATTTGAACCGCTCATCTGTTCTCTTTTAGCAATAATATTATTCCACAGTTATTTTGTAATGCTGATTGTAACCTTTTAATCTGACTAGGAGTCAGGGTATTACTGACGTGATTGTATGGCATTATAATTATAATATATGATCTAATTATGTGTTACATATTTTCTACTGGAGCATTAACGATTCTCATTCGTCCAACATCACCTTCAAATAACATCGTCTTATCGCTGAGTATAACAACGATTGCTCTATAATCAGTAATAGCTCCTAGTGTCACACGAGTTCGAAAAATTATGTCAACTACTGATTATCTGGTTAAATCTAAATGTTCAAGCGAAAAGTAATAAATCGGATATAAGGTTGTAAAATCTAATTGGGTTATTTGCAATCCAGTATCACTGTTCTGATCAGGCCCCATAAAGGACATCAGACGATGATATGCACGTGCTACATGATTTTAATAGAAATTCAGTAATATATCCTTGGATGGCTCTTGATGTCCATTGATCCGTAATGAAACCGCAGAAACATCAAGATTGTCAAATATTGTAATACTATAATTTTGATTACTTACTTGTGCAGCATCTTGTAATGCAATAAAAATGTGTCTTGGTGCAGAAACACCCTGCTGAGAAGCTATTTGCCATGTAAATAAACCATTAACATTACTCTGGATAGCTTTTTTTGTGGTTACTGTCAACCATGAAAACACTGATTTATCCCCTTGCATCGTGAAAGATAGCAACCGGTCTTCCTCAGATATTGAGGAAGTCATCACAGTAATTCACAATGAAAGTTTTGTAAGAATTACCTTGCCAGGATCAGTATCAACGGGTCGCCAGAGTGCATCATCGTCGGTACCTTTTCTTACAAGTACAATTGTATTCTTAGCTCCAAAAATAACCTGACATTTCTACAGAATCCAAAGATATGTAACAGTGGAATTGCACACGAAAACATTCTTCTACTGCTTTTTAATATTGCTCGACGTTATCTAAATACTAAGTTGAAATCTAGATCTACATCAATATTCATACTATGTACATCCTCATCGACGTTTTTAGCAAAATTTCTTGGTCGTCTTATTTCATATTGTTGGTACTCTGAAAAAATAGAATTATCTTTTACAAGCATCATTGTTTTACCAGCTGATCTTGAATAATCATTGCTGTATCTTGCAAAACCAATTATTGTTGTAGCAACGTCGGTCTCTCTATGACAAATATCAAATCTCTCTCTCTCTCTCTTCTCTCTCTCTCTCGTCCATCAGTCATATATGCGATGCTTTAAATAACGCCATAACATCATTATTAAAAAATCAACACCATTATTAACGGCGAATTCAGTATTTTTGCTTTTAAAATTTCACCTTCTACTTCAATAAATGCCTCAGCAGGTAAAAAATATCTACTTATGTATTGAACCTGAAGTCAATTCTTCCAGGATCGTTAGGTACACGTGCGTCGCAAGAATAATATTAATAAACACGCACAGACTCATCCTTGAGTACTGGTGTATCCATGTCAAACGCTAGATCAGATATGCGTTTGACCATTTTTATTATATTTACTATCGTCTATCACGAAGAAGTGTGACCACTTCCTCCTATAAGAATAGCGGTTATATTATTTTTTTTGTCTGATAAAGGTACATCAGCCAACTCTGCTAGTTTTTCTTAAGCAGCTTTATTTATTATTTTACTAATATTTCAGGCATTACCTAATTGCTTGGTAATTTTACTGGCTGAGGTTTCCATCGTATTAATCGTGCTAGTCTATCTTTGATTACTGAGAATGCTTTTCTAGCAACTTCTCCAACAGCACCAATACCTTTTTCACGAACAACATCAATAGCTTTCATTGCTAGTTGCTTAGCAATCGGTATAGCTTTTGGGGCTATACTTCTTATACAGACACTGAACAACATCACCTAGTCCATCTCCGTAGGTTGTTTTGTATACTGGTAATCGAGTATTTACTGTCCAGACCATGCTTGGTCCACGTTGAGTACTGTGTACGATCATTTTATTATATAACTATATTTAATTAAATACTCAATCCAGTGATTTTTATTAATGAGTGGCCGATATACATTAATATCCATATTTCCACCTGTACATAATCGTTTACAAATATCAGTTGCTTTATTAATGATTTCTGTAAAATTGTTATCAGCTCGTTTGCCTCCAAGGAGGATTTCTAGTCGATCAACATCAGCAAGAATGTTATTGTGGCAAGTAATAAAACTACCCCCTAAACAACTTCCAGTTGCTCCAAGATCTTGATATTCTTCCTCAGCTGTCCTGACTGGTTGTCATGGTGATTTCAATTGATTTATCATTGTTTCCAAATGTTTATCTTGTTCTAGTTTACTTTGGTTTATTTGTTCCATTAGTTGTTATTGTGAGGAATGTGGTGATTCAAAATGTAATTATTGTGGTGATAGTTGTGGTGACGATGATAACTGTTGTAATTGTTGTGGTAATCGTTGTGGTGATGGCAATGTTCGTTTGCCTCGTTAAGCTTTATCTTCTATATGTTTGAGTACAATATAATAAAATTTATTAAAATCTCTAATATCTTCTTCAGATCTTACTTACGGAATATCAGCAGCTATGCGACATACATCATTGATCCAGTCAGCACGGTTTAGAGATTTAAAATGTTCTGGTTTTACATATCTTTTTTCTTTCATAATATCCAAACGCGGCAATATGTTGTAATTGGTTTGGGTCCCTGATAGCGGCAATACCTCCCAGCCTAAATGTATTCATTATCTTAGTTCTGGTATTTGGTTGCTGTGGTACTTCTGGTTGAGCCCCAGGTTGAGCTGCTTGAATATGACCCAGCAATATCAACTGGCAATGTTTCAAGTTGTTGTTGTTGTTGTTGTTGTTGTTGTTGTGGGGCTTAACGCCAGTTTTCAGCACATGATAGGCTACACATGGCGGACAGTATTAATGGTGGAGGAAGAAACCGAGAAATCTCCGGAAAGAACCACCGACCTAGGAAAAGCTACTGGCAAGCTTTCTCACATATTCACATTCGCCGAATCCTAGACTCAAACCCACTCAGACAGAGGTGAGATGGCAGTGATCTGTAACAGACAGCGCTTTAGACCTCTAGGCCACATAGGGCCCCCAATATTTAAGAACTTTTTTGTGTTGCCTCAGTTGCTGTAACGATTTTCTTTGTTGATTCGACAATCGGCTTAAATAATTGTTCTGCAACTTCTGCACTCCTGACGAGATTGTAGTAGTTGTTTAACTAAATTACGAACATGTAAATATTTTCAAATTGACTCTAATCGCTCTCTAGCTAATCAATCTGAATGTGGTTCTCCGATATTCGTTTATTAATAATATCTATACTGGCTGTTTAATTCATAGCAACAGGAAGGGCGAACGACCAGTACTGAATGACCAGGCACGTAAATGAAATCGAATAGAAATTTAAAAGCAAATACGTCAATGAGATAACAAAAACTGAGCTAACCAAAACGATTTATTATCAGTTTAAGTTAGAGGCGCTGGTTTAGCATCATTGACCTCGTTTTTAGGTTTCGTTGGAAGGTTTAATTTTATGCAAAATGACGACTCAGCCAAGTGGTCTGTTCGCCCTTTCTGTCGCTAAAGAGCATGAGAAATTCACAATTATTGTCGTTATACAGTGTATGTACTATTAGTTAACTCAGATAAGCCTAATTTATTGTTGCATGCATGGTTATATATTACTTGTAGCATCTATAAATAATGTATCATACAATGAAAGTTGTATATCTTATAAAAATAATACATTGCATGTCCTTAAGTGGAGGTTAATTATGGAACTCGAAATTCAGTCAAATTCATTTTTGTATGGCCCCGTATGTATCAAATGCCTGCGTAACTCTAGAGCTAATCAGAGTTGTCCAAGCAGATGAAAACTTTATTCATGTAAAGTCGTTCTCAATATCTTATTATATACATTGCCTTCTTTGGTTCTCTCTTGTTTAACATGTTATTCAATAAGAAGGCGAAATACATCTAAAGAGATTGTTTTTAATAATATGCCAGCCCAAACTCACCGACTTCAGCCTTTTATAATAATACTG
Source organism: Potamilus streckersoni (assembly GCA_016746295.1). Taxonomy (NCBI): domain Eukaryota; kingdom Metazoa; phylum Mollusca; class Bivalvia; order Unionida; family Unionidae; genus Potamilus; species Potamilus streckersoni. The sequence continues at coordinate 174,386 of JAEAOA010001622.1, forward strand.
TAGATCTAGCTGGACACCATGAGTATGAGGGCGATATTACATTCGCAATCAAATACGTCATCTGAAGCAAATGTATCCAAGTTTATATGAAGAAAAACCCAAACCTCAACGATTATTGAATAATTAGCACAATTATATTAGTGTATCTATTGACAACTGAGATCCACTGAAGTTATCTTGCCTTCGCGAAACCAAGTCCAAATTATGATGGCTGCCATAGCCAAATAACTATGATTTGTCTTGGATAAAGGTGACAGTTACGTTTTCATGAATCTGCCGAATACAGTCGCAGAACGTGATAGACATTCAAATAGTAATATATGTTTTTCTGCTTTCATTATTATGTAATTCCTTTAAAGCATGGAAATACCTATCATTTTAATGATATATTAGTTGCAAATAAAAACATACCATGCGACTAAGATGTATTGTGTTCTTAAACTATATTGACGATAAAGATAATTTGGGGTTGGAATTGTCGGTTTGTGCGTTGTTTCGTTCCTGGATCATACATCTCCAGGGAACCTCATAATCAGGGCCTCGATTGGGCTCTAGCAGTCATGAAGTACAATGAAAATAAATCAAACTTATTTATACGGAAGGTAAAAGTTACTTCATTTACTTTTTTTTTCCTTTAGAATTACAATTAATGTTCATCAACTATTGACTAAGTACAAATCATATAGGACTTTAGCAGTATTACCTTTTCATATATCAATGTCAGTCTCACATAAATTGAAATTAAAGATTATAAAGTGATGCGGAGGCGAAAATCAATAACGAACCTTATTTTTACTGCTCGTTTTCAATACGCTTTAGCTCATACCACTTCACGGATGACAACTCTTGAACCTATTGCTAATGTCAGACATTTAATTTACACTCAAGATAAAACGCCTACTACTGTAAACTAAGTGAAGTATAGCTTAAAAATATGTATATAAATTATTAATGACCTTATTCCACATTAATTTAATTTATTGCTCTAATATAGTTTAATTCTGAGCTAAAGCCACTACTACTACTACTACTACTACTACTACTACTACTACTACTACTACTACTAATAATAATAATAATAAAAATAATAATAATAATTTCACCGCAACCAACAACAATTGTATCATCTATTATAGACAGACGTTGAAACAGAATATTCATAAAATACAAAGATCAAATTTCTATTGCAAAACTCATTCTAATCACATTATATTCTAACATACACTATACATTTTTAATATGAACATTGTTAAAGTCTCATCTTAGATGAAGTTTGTTTTAATACAGTCACTTATCATTTCAACAGTATTTGAAATTATATGAGCCATTTTATTGCATAATTCAAAACATGCCGCACACAAATAAAACATTTTCTGGAATCTAATTGCTGTATTTACAACTCGCATATCCTGAATCGATAGGTGGGTGGATGTCAGTGAAACGATGGATTAACAGGAAATATATTATATATCATTAACATTTTGAGTTTGCTCTTGAGTGTGGGGTGGGTGGTTGATCTTTTGAAAATAAACAGGTATAGCGGTTTTAAGACAAACAAGAACTTAGTAAAGGCAGGATATACTGAGGTTAAACTGTACTTTGCAGAGCGCATATAATTCCTTAGAAAACAAATATTTTGTTGCAAAATATAATAATAGGCCCAGTGAAAATGCACTGTGTCGATACTACCATATTCTACGTCATAACCCAGTATTGTGATAAAATGTTCTTATCATGCAGGACTATTTTTCAAGTTGATAGGATAATGGGCAAATACGAATGTGCCCCGTTTTAAACACTTGAAGTATGTTAGTACTTTTGCGTCTTGTTAAATGTAATATCTACTCAAGAGCTTAAATATAATGGTGGCGGTTCAATTATAAGGTGGCAGCTATTAACGTAAAGGAAATATATGTTAATGATGAAATATTCACAATGTATTTCACTTTTATCAAAGTAGCAAATAGTTTATGCAAATGAAGCAAATCGTCTGCACTACATTAATTTCTTACAAGATTTATATCCTTTCGCTGAAAAAAATAGTTTTTCAAGTTTGAATAGCCAACAAACAGATTGCATTTTAGTTTGCAAACAACTAAATAGGTTTGCATTACAATCTTTAAGCACTGAAACAAAATTGTATCACAATAAAGATGGAAAACTCTCTTTTTGAATCAAGTCACATGCTAAACTCAATGTTTGTCCTATCCAATTCGTTCCATAATTTTAACATTAATGACATACTAGAAGTATTGTCCTTAAATACATGTTGCTCATAATACATTTTCTGTAATAACCAAGCTACGCATGAGTGAGTTCTACAGTATCATAATAAAAATCTTGCAGATACGTACATTGGCACAATTCAAACCATATTTATTATGGCCCACATTAGTGTACGCTCACTAAAACATTCTTTATTGCTATTAGGATATGAGTTATTGAAATTATAAACATACAAAGTAAGCAATGACCTTGACACTTCTTTGTCATTTTGCCTCGGTTATTGTTCTCAAAATCTAAAGACTACTACGGCTGGTGCAAAGTTAAACACATGATATAAGTTTTAGAGAATGCATGGCCTCCAGAACGAAGAACAATCATATAATTTGCAATACAGGTCAGGCTTGAAAAACACGTTTACCGCGTGATTAATTCAACAGGTTCGTACAATATGCAATAAATGCTCCAAACCTGGAAATTTAGTTCCTCTGAAGTGTCGTGTTGCAGTATATTTACATTTTGTTTGATGAATCTTCTAACGAACACCACGGAACTGTTTAACCATCATCCGGCTAACGAAGGTTATAAATCGTCACAAAAACACTACAACTAAATGAGAGCGTATAGTGAAACACCAAATACAGTGTCATATTGTGGAAAAGTTGGAGTATGTTTCCAGAGTCTTCATGTAGTGAAGTATGCACTCGTAGCAAAAATGAAATTGTTCCTGCATAAAGAAACAAAGAAAATGTATTAATTCATGCAAATATAGAAGCATAGCAGCTGCAAATCAATCGACTTTATTTCACAGACATGGTGGATGAATTTGATCATTGAATCATATATACTGCCTCTAAAATCATGTATAATTAAACATTTTTCGTATTCAACCTGCTTGGCACCCACTGTACAGTCCCCCTACCCCCAGCAACAACATAAAATTGATACGTTACCTATTGATTGAATATCATGTCATCTGAATTCCGCCCATAACACAATAAACAGTAACTACATGGAATTTGCTTATTATAGTACAGGTGGATACATAAATCCACACGTTAAATGTACAGATAAGTAAGGACAGATTCTTACATAGTTTGGTATGATCTGCTCACGAATTGCCCTCGACCTTTTGACGGTTTGGGTAATCGCCACGTCTCTTTCTACTTTTAGTCTCTCAATGACCGTAGATATCACACAGTACAATCCGCTTCTCTGTGCACCGTTTCTATAGACAGATATGAACATTATTTAACCTCACTAGCTGTGGACCAGGATGATGTGAAATGGAATGATCTTAAACTAGTTTTAGGCAATTACTTATAAATTATATTCTTTTGTCGGAATAATGAAGTTAACATTATAATATAAAAAGAACACAAATTTCATTAAATTGATTTTGCATGCTATAGCAAAATTATAAAGATTCTGAGAATGGCGTTCTTAATTTCAATAAGTCAGGTACATCTTGTACCTATAAACATACATCAGTTTATGTCGCAATATAAAGTCATATGTTGCATTGATTATGCATATATGCAAACAATATATATTTAATTGTTACATTTTGTATACTCGACAACTTTAGACATCAACTTTAGAGGAAAGAAATCAAAGAAATCATACGGTGGAAAGGAGTGATCCTTTTTATTTCCAAGGTACTCTAGCACACATTGGTTGGTCAGTATCAAGAAACACTATCTATACTCAGCAAATAACAACACAATGTTGCAATGCAGCAAGTTGTTTAAAATTATTGTCTCAGAGGAAAATAGTCCAAGACCAATCGTTCACAAATTATTAATTTAGTCATAACACAGAATGCAAAGAGTTTTAGAATTAAAATGATTATTAGATGTCATGACGTGAAGAATCGTACAGGCAGTGAACAACAATAGGTTTGGCCTCGGTTTCCTTTTGCCATATTTCAACGTCACACAATAGCTGTAGGACTGAGTCAGTGCTTCCGGGGACATTCGAATTTTCAGCCCAGTTTGTAAATTGAAATTGTTTCACGGATCTGTCATTCTCTTCCTGAAAGTATGTATATTTAAAGTAGTTTATTCTCAGATATAACAACCTTTTAGCCAGGCTTTAACAATGAAATTATGTCATATTATATATCTACTTTCATGGGACATAGCTACATGATATTTGTAGTAATACACGTTTGAATCGCTTAAGTGCATAAGTACTGAAAAAGATAAAGATATTAGAAATAGGTTTTTCAGCTTCCTTTCCATTATTTAGGTGTAATATAATAAACAAAACCTAGTCTAATTATATAACTTGTGTAAAGTCAATACTACTACTACTACTACTACTACTACTATTTGCAATAATAATAATTTTAATTATGACGCTGATAAAGATGACGATCCTGTATTGGTCATGGTTAAGGCGTCCAACCCGGATACGGGAGGTCGCGGATTCTAACCGCGGCTGGGTCATAGAAAGTCTTATAAAATTATTATGACAAGCGGCAAACTTGGTTAAATTCAACAAGTAATGTAAATCCTAAAATAGAAAATAAACATAGAAAAAACGAACTAGGGTATTGCAAAATTATTCCCAAAGAATCCTAAAATTACAGACAAAAATCCTAACAATAAAAGTTCTAAAGAAACTTTAGTAGGAAACCAAATTAAATCCATCGCTGAAGGATTTGATATGTGTGTGTGTGTGTGCGTGCGTGTGGGTGTGTTGTGTCCTGTAACGTGGTGTTATTCCTGCAGTCATTTGTTGAATCAGTAATATAAGTTCAAGTCTGAATTCAATAAAAATCAAAGTGAATATTTCCGTCCAAGAATAGTTTCTTTAATGAGTATTCTGCTTTTAAGAGATAACTCACTTCTGCTAACAGAAGTTAGATAAAAAATCTCAGCATGCGACCATATTTTGACACCAAACCTATATTACATTGCTCCCAGGTAGGAAGAACCAAATCATAAAAGTTGGGAAGAAGAACAAAATCATAAAACTGTGTACACTGTATGACCATCCATATATGTCTGAAAGAAACTGCATATCTCTTAAATGGTGAAATATGATTTCTGAAATAAAATCAAAATGGGATCACTTAATATTTTAAATGAATCTTATATTACAAAAGGTGCTGTCAAATACAATTTCCGCTGGGCTGAGGAAACATAACTTTCTCAAGTTGCACTGAAACTACCAGTTGGAACGAAGGCTTAAACTTGCAGCCCATTAGCTAAAAGAGACACAGTATCAACAGCACTATCATGTATGTTCTCGAAAATGTTTACAATGTTCTTACCCCAATAACAGAGAATGACATAATTCGCTCAGTGTAGATCTTGTGTTTTTCTTGATGTGTTAGTCTTACAGAGAAAGGTCCATAACTCGCTTCACCTTCTCTGGGCCAATAGATTCCAATCTGAAACAAATCAAGTTTTTTCTTCAAGTTAAGATATAAACAGAGTAATCATTTGTTAAATCAGAAAACAAATTTGTCTATCATTCGCAGTGATTTTCAAAGAATTGAAGAAATACTAGGGTGTTATTCGCCATTTAAAAGTTTAAAGATGAATTTATCTTTTGCATAATACTCTACTCTATCAGAACTAGAGTTTGAGGACATAGTTTAGCGAAAGGTAACCAGTCCTAAATAAGGAAGATTGTTTTATGTTAATATTTAAGCGTTCTTGATTTGTCTACTCTTTAATATTATTTCTCTTCTATTAAGGTAGTTGTATACGAATAATGAATTATTACTGTGCGGTGAATATATTTGTCGCTGAATACGTTTTGTTCGAATTCGGTGAACTCTAGATTTTCCGTAAGTGAAGACACTATATAGAATATGGTAAACTTTACAATGAACAAGAACATATTTTATTCTGGATTCGTCTTTGGGAGAAGTATATATGACAATATACGTGGCACAATATCATCATATTTTGAATATTAAGTGTTAAAACATCATGCATTTATTGACTTATTGCCATGTATCACAATCATATATATGTCTTAATGCTTATTGTTATTCTTCGTTAGTTTCTGAAGGATGTTATAACTAACGGAATATGTTATGAATTAAGACTTTGCACTACTATCATCGGTATAGTACCATCAATCCTTAGCAACTAATATAACACTGTGCAGTCAGAGTCCTTATGAGTGAACTGTAATCAATTAAATTTAATTCATATTGGCATTATATATTTTATTATGAATGTTCATCATTAAGTTACTTTTTGTGGTAGAAACAAGGAACAATATCCAACATAAAGTATCCAGGTTGACGGTTTATCTCTCTCTCACACACACACACACACACACACACATATATATATATATATATATATATATATATATATATATATATATATATTGTGTTAGATACTTAAGCCCATAGCCAGCTTAGAGTTCACTTTGTTACTGTAAGTTGCCCTGTGTGACTGTACTTAAATTTCGTGGTTATAAACGTTGCTAGAGAAACAGAAAATTGTCACCGTACATTGTCTGTCTTGGAACTCTCTGAGTTCAGCATGACGATCGTCTTTATGTCAAAATCGTTGATCATCCTCCAGAAGTCAATAATGGTGTTGGTTAGAGGCATCTGGGTCAAAATGAACGCCTTTCTTTCTTTGTGACTCTAGAATAATTAAAGTAGATTTAATAATGAAAACAGAAAACTTCAGTCACGTAATGAGCCATATTGATAATACATCGGTTATTATGTATGTGTAAAAATATAACTTCTTCATGCGATACTCTTTTATACACTGAGAAACGTGCTACAGACAGAAATATCATGGTGTATATCATTATAGTTATTGAAATAGTGTAAGACACAGAGTTTAAGAAGGCAAAGTTCACAAAATAAATGTTTATTTGGAATGCATCTAAAGACATACTCACCGGCAGTACAACAGCGTTGATATAATCATTTCCCTCCGAGACTATTGTTTTAAGAAAAACTCTATGTCGGTCAGCTGAAAAGAAATTGTAGATATAATTAGATGAAAATCATCGTTATGCAATTTATGCATATTTTCAGATTAATATATTAATTACTGAATAACGTTTTGTGAATGTGACTCAAGTAATATAACTGAACAATTAAAATAAGGAAAAGAGCAGAGAGACTGTCCATCTAACACAAACTACATATCGCTACAACATAATGTGAATTTTCAAATTACACTTCACTCAAAATAGATGTTCACAACACCTTATAGTGAAGACACAAGGAGGCTATTATTGTTTATGGCACATAATTACAGTTTGTAGTGAAATACTAGGCACAGCTTAGGCATATACAATGTCCCTGAGAAAGAGATAATTATTTCCATGGAAAAAAATCTATGATGCATTGTTTAAACAACAAAACTAAATGTGGAAAAAATAAATTATATACCAACAAATAGAAAGGCCATCCGAAATTACACGAGAAACAGTTATCGTTTTATAAAGTTAATTGAGTCCTTTCTGTTCTTGTGTCTACAAGTAGTTTGAGAATGTCAATGAACTATATTAAGTACCTGACACAATGAAGTGTAGTCTTACTCGAGAAATTTGTTTGGATTTGTGATGTTTGTTCAGAAAACACTTGTAACCATGATTTCAATCGCATGATAAATAGTTTATTCCAGATCTTTAAGGGCAATATCTTGTTTGTTATTCATGGATGTTGTTTCTAATTTAAAGATATTTTTAGTGCATTTGTCTTTGTTGTTGCATTCATATTTGGTAAAACTATAGACACTCAAAGAGTATGCGAATGTGTCCGCATTTGTGAAATTACTTGCTTGAATACAACTTACACGAATATTCTGATAATCTAGCTATATATTAACATGATTTTGGAATATAAGAGTCTATAAATGCAATGAAAGAAATTACCTGGTAGAATATTGTCATATCTATTTTTAGCCCTGTTTTCGATATGTTTTGCAGCACGAAACTCGTCTTGATTTGAATTACCTTTCCCTCCTTCTTCGTCGTTAATATTGATAGTAGCATAAACAGCCTCATGGTTTACAATTTCATTTTGCAACCTCTGTAAGATGACGAAAATTACTTCTTCGTTATTTCGCAATCGACTAATTAACATAAGAATGCTTGCTGCACTTTAGATACTTCATCAGTTTTGGTCAGAATTGTATAAACCTTTTTCTTTATTTGATTCGATGGCTAAACAATTTATGAAATAAAGTTTTGAGTTAGAATTTACGTGTTCTAGCTGCTGCTACAGAAACTAAATATTCTGCCTTTGGAACATCCACTTCCAAGCACATAAACAAATTTTAAATGTATTACAAAAGTATCTGTAAAATCATTTTCTAACACACTATTAATAATTATTTTCATATTTGAAATGAAAATGTTTAATTTCATAGGAATCATTGAATTAATGCCAATGATCTAAGAATTTCTAATTTGCATCTCAATTTTTAACAGCACTGAAGAAGCAAAATAGGTTGCGGATGATGTTAATGCTAATGATGCAGATACAATTACCATTTTATCTATATCTTTCTCGCCAGTGTTTCTGTTCAAAGTAACACCGGTAGCATGCAATATACATTAGAACATATTAGATATTAATAATTCATTTCTATAAATTTTCTGATTTATTTTTAATACTTAAAATAAAATATTTTAGGCGGAATTTTAATAATTTTGATATAATTCTTAAAGATAAAAAGTAAATACGATGGAGTCTCAACCTCGTATTCAAGTTGCAACTTAAGTTTCCGGTTCTCAGAATCAAATTCCAATAGCTCACTGTACACTTTAGGAAAGTTATCTGAAGTAGTCGCTGTACCAGAAAGCATCAAAGCCTCCAACAAGGTCTCATGCAGGAATAGGTACTGCTCCTGAAAGCAATGTAACATAACTTGTTAGTGGAACCCGAACGGTTACATGAAACTATAATTCATAAGGCTTAATCAGTACGGTCTAACTTCAAGTCTTAAAATGCAATATTTTTTCATTATGATAGGGATGTGGTTAGTGAAGGATGTACATCATATATCTGCATAGTTGTTGACAATGTTTTAAAGTTACATGTTGAATTTATATATGGTGAATTTGATTTGTATCATTATGAGCAAGATAAAGTTGCTTTCATCACGTAAATAAAATATTACTATGTGCAAAAATTGTGTTGATTAGATTTTTCTTCTGTCTTGTAAGTAGGTCATTTATTAGATATTTAAAATTTTAAATTGCCGTTTTCTGATAAAACAAAAAAGTGCGGAGAGAAAATACTTCTTTTCAGGAATCAAACAGATGAAGAATGTACAATATAATTGATAAAGTACTGTAATGCTGACCTGTGTTTGAACTAAGTTCACTCTTTGGCGTCGTAGGTTTGAGACGCATTCGGACACATTCACCTGTCCCTCTGCCTTCCCTTGGCAAACCAAGTAGTCTAAAGCTATATATGTGCCAGTCCGACCTATTCCGGCACTACATTTATTAATAGAACAGATAATTTTCTAATGAAAAATTATTAAACGCACACATTTATTTCAAGCAGTATAACAGTAGTCAATTAATGAACATGGATTTGTTTTTATGCCGACGATGACGTCCCCGTTAACAAAAGATGTAAGGGTACCATTAGTTTCATAAAGACTCGTTATAAACATGTAATTACTGCCCACGGTGTTTTAAAACCATCATATTTAATGCAGATGTTCTGAGCTCAAATATAGGTTACGCAAAACATAATTTAACAATTTATTCCAGGGTAATAACTGCACTGAATATAAATATTTGTTTTCAATGCGATGCAATAAGTGGAATCACGGATACACTTAACATGTTTACTTTATCCTTGATGAATATATGTAAACACAAATACTAGTCATTGAAGTTTAGACTATTATTTACAACATCTGGTTTTCGAAAAAAGCTGCTATATTAACAGCCATAGAAAAAATCCTCAGCTCTTAGTTATAACGTTACAAGTAATTAAAAACGCTTTATACCTGCAATGAACAACGATGGGTTCCTTTGTAGGCACTTTGTTCACTGTGTTCCAGAATTGTACAATGGAAGAGGCTGCCTTCGGTACACCCTTGTCTGGCCACGCTGTAAAGTGGAACTGAGTCAATTGTTTAGATTTTTTATTCTGAAACAAATTGATAACAAAGTGTCATATTTCCACCACAAAATAGTAGTTTGTTTACCAAGCATACTACATGAGCAAAATTGTATGTAAATAAACAGGTAATTACATATTGAAACATTCTAATTTATATCTTCATTCCAGTAAAACTGTTATTGTACCACTGAGATTTGATAGCACAGAAAAGGTGAAAAAGTGATGATATATAATTCGATTCTTCATGACCAAAGTGTGATCAAATATGGATTATTGTAGAACACAAACCTCGTTTTTCAGTGTTTTGTAATTTGTACTCTCATATGACACAGAGGGGTGGGAAGGAGTACACATATCTAATAACAAAGGTTGATCCTGTTTCTGGATTTTTATTGACGTCACTTCTCAGAGTGAAATTTGTGGTTGCGAAGGGATTCCAACTTGTTAATCATTTACAACCCAGTGTAGTATATTTATGCCTTAGGAATGACTAAGATGCTCTCATTTAATGCTAAATCTGATATACACGGATACTTTATTCGATAGTCACAAAAATAAATTGCTTGACTAGACAAAACGCACCACCTAGTTAATATTTTAACTTTACGTAGTACTCGAACCCTAAACTGGTACAATGGGATGAAAAAAAATACAAAATCGTTGTACACATCCAGATCATATATCAAAGTATTAAGATCCTTTCTTGAGTAGTATATGATAAGTTTAATGTAATGCTGAAATTGGTGTGGCACGTAAATATGAAAGTTTTAATAAATTGGTCGCAAGTAATTTGGTCTGATGGACTTGGGTCATAACTATTACTGCTGGTTCAGTACCCATGAATATAGCCTTACTCTACATTAAGAGAATTGTTACTTTTCTCGATTTGGCTGGAATACAAGAGTTAGATTTAGGCAAAAGTGGTATTGATTTAATATATAATTATTTTTGTCAAGATTGTGATCATTATCATGCCGTTGTCTATATGCATTTTTGCGACAGTGCACACATATAGAAAAGATACATTAATGCTGATTCAGAGGTAAAATATGTGAAATATGCTGTTTTATTTACAGTCCAGGTTATCAAAATAAGGCCCAAACATGTTTGCCAAGAACTTCACAGTGAATTCGTTTTTGAAGGTATTTTAAATTAATATATAATTTATTGGGAATTGGACGCACTATAATATTAATTCCATAAAACAAATGTAGAGACTGTGTTTTATATCTTGACTTTAAAATATAGCAAAATGATATTAATATTACAAATTTTAAATCTAAACACTTCAACAAATTAAATATAATTTCTAAAACGCTTGTAAAACATGCCGATGATAAGATTGTCTGTAGTTGATACTCATTGTTATTAACATTTAAGTTTCTACACATAAAATAGTTTGCAATAGTGCTTATAACTGAAATTCTGTGAGCAAACAAAATATTTTAAAGTCAGAATAATGTTTTTATTCAAAACATTGAAAACATATTTCGAGTTCATGTCGGGCCTTTAGGTCATCTACACTACTTATAATGGTTCCATGTGGTTAATCAATGTTTTTATGAGATTATTATATATTGTGTGACTTTCTGTAATTGTTTATAAACATAATTATTTGCTACTGATTGACAGGATGACAATGAAAATTCAATGGTAGATCGTCCTCAAGGTGCCTATTAAGACATTTTAATCTGTCAGGGAATGAAAAGTCAAAACATACGGAGTAAAGGGACAAAGTATACTTTCCTCATGTCTATTTACCTTGGATATAAGAAAACAGGAAAATTAAGTCTAGCAGAACATGCATTCCTTTTCGTTGTTCATTTTAGTTACGACATTTATTGATAAATTGTGACATAAGCTGATATCACCTTCCATTGAAACATGTTACTTTATGCATTATTAACTACTAGTCTGGTGGTGATGCCATTGTCACATTAAGATATGACGAACGTAACCCCATAAGTTACCACGATTAGTTCATACTGCCACAATGATATACACGACTTCAAGAATATAGCTTATATCTTCATGAGAGAATTCAACCCCATTGTACAGTAAGGTAGATTCTCTCTAGAGCCATATATTCCTATTAGATTCTCCCCTCTTATGGCTATTGGAACGCAACGCATTTTTGCTATTAAACATGATCATGGTTCCAACAAAATAAGGAATTTGAGTGCACCATTATTTATGTAATAGATACTGAGACTATTGAAGAGAATTATAATAGTCAAATCGCCTTGAAGGTACTAAGAAACACACACATATAAATGAAGTCATTGATTGCACCAAAAGTGTGACAATGGATCAGTTGAAAAATCTGGCATAGCGATCGGCAGATCTACTAGGACGATTATTGACTTGGCTACCAATGGCTAAATCAATTTCAGTGCTCGAACCGGACAGTAAATTCATCAATCAATCCACCCAGCAACGTCTAATGGATTCAATGATTGACAATGAAGTAATTGGAAGCATAAAGGTCATGAATGCTATGGTAAAAACACCACAAAGAAATTGGACGAAAGCGATAATGCTTAAATTATGAACAAATTAGAGTACAAATCTGCCCCCGCGTTGGACAGGCAAACGTCTTTGAAGATAGATGCAAGCAAAACAGATGTCAGTAACCCACTAAAATCCTAGTGGAAGAGATCAAAAAGAATTATTTCATGTAAGGGTTTGTTAGAAATCAACTGAGAACTGGTACAGTACAATAGTAATAATTTTGATCCTGATACCAAGGATGAATTTACTAACAATCTCATCATACGCTCTTTAGCAGCGTACATTATTGTAGTGATGGAAAGAAAATCGAGGCATATTTAAGCAATGTTGACATTGCCACGTCAGATACAGTGACAATTGCAACAGTTTCATCGAATCATCTATGATATTTTGCAAGAACGCAAATGAAACTGTAGTTCATATTGAGCAATTCAACGTGCATGACCTGACTTACTTGACCCGCAACCCAGTTGTTTTGTTAACAACCATTTAACAAATAAATCAAATGGATTACAACGCAAAGGCCTCTCAGGGATTTCACTGGGTTATTCCTAATTTAGATCTTTTCACTGAAACTTTTATGCATCGTGGAGCAGTCTGTGGTAGATTTGCGATTTCATGCTCTGCGACTAATCGGCATGCTAGTGATTATCACGAATCCATAGATGTGATACTATCTGATAATCTAAGGTTGATGAAGAGTTTATGTGGTTTTTTGCGGTTTACTGACGAACTTGAGAAAACTATTAAGATTATTCGAAACTATTATTAGAACCTGTCACATTTTCAAATTACAAGGTCTTATCACTATGTTAAAGTTAGCCTTAAACCAATGCAGATTATAAAGATAGAAATAGTAACAAGAAACGATTGTGAGATCACATTGACGCTTTCTCGAATACATTTATCTGGAAATGACTCCTTAAGTGTGACCTAAAAACCACTTATGGTATCCCTTCAGGGACAGTAAAAGTTACCCAATTCTTTCTTTGGCTGCCAAGTCACTAATAGGTGTATTCGATGTTGAATAACCTCAACCGCTAGTAATTCCAAGTCTTTGAACTGATCCACAGTCAGGTACTTAATGCCACCAGTAGCTCGCATTACAAATTGTTTAGCAGTCGGAGAATCGGTTGCTTCGTTATAGGATCTTAGGTGCAGTTGTAAACAACTTCTGGACAACATTTCTATAGTCATTTCCGTAATGTGTTATGTAAATAACGCGCACAGAGATCACACGATTATTCGTGTAATGTACATTTTTAATGACAGGTTCCCCTTGTGGAGATCGACTACTGCCCGTCCTGGTCTACGAGGGTGAAATTAAATTATTGTAAAAAGGGACTGTGGCACTGAAGATACACAGATGAATATACATCAAATTCTCTGGTATTCAGTAGTAAGTGAAAATCCAATCAACATGCAACCTTAAGCAGTGATGCTTGTGGAATCTCTGCTTTCATAATGCCACTGATGGATTCACATTTTAAATTAATTTGAATCAATGAGGAAATTATCACAAAGTTTAAGATTTTATAGTATATGGACACGCCAGGTTCTGCACTCATAATTTGTTTTTTTTTGGAATTATCTTTGTGACAAAAACGATTGTCTGATGTTAACCATATACCGTGGAAATTCAGTTGAAATAACGGTGATGTGTTTGAAAAATGAGAAACCTTTAGTCTTTGCGGGTAATCAACGAAATCATTTGTCTGAATTAAGCAATTCTTTATTCAGAGTCATACTCGCTTGCTGAAGTTCCAAGATATTGCAAGTTGAGCTCTTGTCTTTCGAAAACACCAAAGATCACATATCGGTTATGATTTGATAATATATTAAATGGTATACACGCACAAAGACAATAGTGCAATCTCGAGCGTGCGTGATTTCCATTACGTTGTTGATGTAGAGAAAATCATATAGAATTCTGGATTCGTTTTTGAGATTGTAATAATGTTATTGACGCTCTTAGTTGTATTGACAACATCGCGATGAATCGCTTTAATGAATTTGCGTTAAACATGAAGTAATTCAACGGAAAGTTATTCAGAAATAATTATCGGTGTTATATTCGTTGCTGTTGTTTTAATGAGCACCTGCATCAGCAAACAGAACGAGTTCGGGTCCATTATGGCGTTAGAGGTAATCTTTGGCAAATTGATGCGGCCTCTTTAATAATTTGACTCCACAAGAGTTTCCATTCAGTCCACGGGCTAGAGGAAGTTGTCTGTTCGTATGTCTGCGTAGAGCAACATGTTTTGTTAGTGGAGTTAACTTTGCTTCGTTTTCCAGAATAATTGTTTTCCTGGAGAACAACATTACTCTTTCAAGTTGATCTAGTTAAAGAGTTTCTTTCCTGCGCTGTTAATAGAGCAAACGATGTTTGTGCTGGCCATGTCAATAAATGTTACAAGCATGCTATTGTGCAAGGATTGAACCGGACGTTTGCTAAATTTATTTGGACATTAGTACGTACAATATTTGTTAATGAGGTATCGGAAAACAAGCAAACTCATAAATGGTATCACACTTTGGATCGGTCACTTTCGATAAAAATAATTGCAAACTCTGGACAGTGAGTTACAATCACACCTTTCATACACTGAGGATTGCCATCAAACAGATTGGTTGTGTTGAATATAATTGTCTCCATTGCAATATTTGGCCAATTTACTGCATGCTGTGCATTTATAAATAACATACACATTGTCTATTCCGGTTAGTCTTTCACCTTCTGAAAAGTTCACATTCTTACAAAATAGTTTTAGATTTTCATCATATATTATAGTACCAAAGACATCCTTTGAAATAGTCTATCATTAGTGATCTTCCTTTGTACTATATTTGCTAATTACATTGTCTTTAATGTCATAACTCTACTATTCGCGCGCTTAGTCAATATCACTGGATGTCTTCCTCAATGTAAGCCACTTCAATTTTAAGCTACTTCAATTTTCAAGCACAATATAATGTACATATTATTTACATTTTTCTCATAAGATTTTCTAACCTTAACCTTTCCTTCATAAGACTGAACCAATCTATGTCATTGCGCTTGAAATATAATTGATAAGTCTTGTTATTTATCAATTTGTTTAGGATATGTGTTTTAATAATTTTATTCATTATCCATCGTTTTGGCCTCTTTGACACTTGTTCCTGTTCTGAAAAGTTAACTAGAAGTATAAAAAGGACAATACTTTCATTTAAGTTCTATGAACAGGCATACTATATAATTGCTAAACATGAGTACAAGTCCTGGAGCACCTGAACTAATATCTATAAGAGGTTGCAAACTGGAGGCAGTATATATGGCAACTGTTATTTTTATTCCTGAATAATCTTAAAACAGTGTTAGAATCTGATTTTATATTTGCTCTTACCACAAACATTTCTAGTCTTCGAATGTTGTAGTCAGCAAACACATCTGTGACAAGTAGTCTCACACCAACACCTCCAAAAGTCCTGGTTTGTCCTTCCTCCTCTGGCCAATACAGTTCACATTTATGCTACAAATGTATAAAAAAAATTAAAAAGGGTTCTGCTCAGATAATTGAATTGCTCCATTTAGGCTATTATTTCGTACGAGTGATGTCATTATCTTGCTTTATCTTTGTTAGCAATGCTTCATTTAAACATTAACACCCAGGGAAACATGGTTAGCAATGCCAAGTGGGTGGATGTCATATTCAAAGGCAACAAACGTAATGCTAACGAAGGTGGTTATAGATGATAGGTATACTCCACAAAGTAGAAGAGACACCCACAACAAAATAGGAACAGAAAAACAAAAATAGAATAAAGGAACAAACAATAAATATTATTGGAAAGTTTATCCTATCAGCGAGGAATAAATACTAGTTATGGCATTCCATCATCCAATCGCAAGAATTCACAAAGATTTTCTAAGTATAGAATATGTCATATATTTATACTGTCACCAGTCATTTCTCATATAGAAAAGTTCCTAAATATTGATGCGCAATAGAAGTAATTAAATCAGTTTACATACTCTTCCACCTTCAAACAGTTCAGTTAGCATCACTATCTTTTCCACGTGATATTGCCACAACATCCGCCAAAAATCATTGAGATTGTCTTTGGTGGTACCTGAAGTAAAATTCTTTTGCATGTAGATGTAAAGGTAGCTCAGAAACCATATTACATGTATTACACAAGCGCATTCATTCATAATGACTTACTATTTAACTATGTATTAAAGAAAAGATATACGAAAATGTGAGGTTTAAATGGAACCATTAGTGTCATACCTAGGTCTTTCTTGCTTCTTTAAATGTTGATACCATCTTTATAAGTTGAAGATAGTCAACTCTTTATCGTATTGAACGTGACTATTTGCTGATATATGCACGCGTTAAGTTTAAAGTTTATGGTATAATATTTGATACTAAAGTAACGCTAATTGCTAGTTCTCTAATTCTACCAAATGGCTTAGTGGGTGCATTATACATAAGGGACAAACAAACTTCTATAAAACAGCATTGCTCAGTCTACATCGGAACAGGCAGACCTTTGAACGCAACTTGTTCACCACATTGAGTAACATTAAGGTGAATTAAAAAGATAAACTGTAATATAACAATAAGTTTATTATTCTTAAAAGAGTTTCGCTAAAATATAATATGTTATCCATGATCAAAGTTTCCAAACCTTGTGTGTTGATTGAATGTGGTAAAAAAGCAATAATAAAAAAGATTCAATGTTCTTTTTTTCAGCAAAATTGTAATGAGAAACATATTGTTACCTTGAGAAGCAATATACATCTTTTCATGAGAATAGCCCTGAAAGATAGAACAATAATAGGACTAGAAGGGAATGAGGAAACAAGTGAATGAGGAAGTGAGATTATCTCATAATATAATATTAATATACGCGTCAAGTTTGGCTCTATACTTGCACCAAATTTTTAACATATTGTCCAAGCAATTACTTTACAAAAACCTTCACTACAACTTTTGATATGGTGCTCAAATTTAATAATTTAGGTTAGATCAATTTGAAAACAAAACCAAATATGATTAGCATGTATCAAACTTAACACAATATACTGTTCGTTTCTTATGTGTGCGTATTTGAGCCTGATAAGATTGTGAGTTTCACACATTGTATATTATGAGGTTTTCGTTTCGGTCCAGTGTTTCTTATAATACTTCCAAACGGTAAAATCTAAAGGCATGCCAGCTTCAAAGCTCAATATTACACATACTGAAAGAAACTTACGTCAATAAAGGATGCATTGATGTAATCATTTGGATCGTCACCCATAGGCTTCAGTATGACTCTGTTTACGTCATCTAACATATAATAAAACAACAAGATTCAGTTATCAGTATTTTTTAGTTCCATCATTATTATGTAGCTTTGGACGACATTTTTTAGTATTTGACACACAATAATGAACTTATAGAGTATATAGAATGTTCTAGTACATTACAAAAATTACATGAATAAAATTTATTAAACTTTAAATTATCTGTAATACCAGGAAGACTGATAAATGAGAACAGAAAAAGCAACATCGCATTTCCACATATGAAACAAATATTACTAATTAAACTTACTTTAACAGAGCTATTTAGGTGTATCACATTAATGTTTTAAACAACAATGTGTCAATGCAGAGAACATACTGATTGGTTGTGACCTGTGAAAACCACATATACTTTAAAAGATCTAGAATCATTTTGATAAAATTATACTGTCCAACAATATTTAAAAATCGTCGCCTTTGGAGATAATATATGCTATTCTTTATGGATTTTGATGTGCTGAATTCAGATAGGACGATTAAAACAACTGAGTGGATACTGTGTCGAAGATATTTAAGATTTTATATTTTACGTCTATGTATATTGTGCAGAGAGTAAAGTGTTAATCATAAATTGTAATCCTAGGATTTTCATGTGTTTATGGTTGCCATACATGATAATATTTCACCTGTCCTGTTTATGTAACACTCTAATAAAAAACAGCAAAAGGGTTATCTAAATAAAATATGTTATGAACCAAAAGGCAGATATTAAAATTCAGAAAATGCATAGTAAATCAGTTTGCATACTGTAGCTCATCACTTATTAAATTTTCAAACAAAACATTGAACATTTTCAGGTCGTTGGAGGATAATTTCATCCAAGCATCCTTAAGATTATTTTGAAGGTTTAAAAGCTAATAACCAGTATTCAAGCTATAAGATAAGGTATTCTCCAAAATATATGAACAAGAAAACATTAAATATCCCCTAATCTAAATTATCATTCGTTCTTATAAATAAAATGAGAATGCTATTCCATGTTACTCAGATCAAACAATAGAACATTTCTATTTAAAATTCAACATACCAAATGTACACTTAGATAAATAAGAAACAGTATAAACTCAAACTTACATGCATAAAGTTGCTTATATCTATTTTTATTCTTATTTTCAGGGCGAAGGGCAACAGTTGTCGGGAACTGCGGCCCTGATGGCAATTTCTAGATAAATGAGACATATAAAATCAAGATTTGGATCGCTTGACATAAACCTGTACACAAATAAATGCAAGAAATTCTGTTACGCAAGTATTATTATTGATTGTCGCAATTTATTTAAGAAATAATTATATCAGGAAGAATGTTTAAATTATCTATACATCACATTTCTATATCATGTTAAGGACAAGACTATAATGTGGACTATTTTGTCTCCTCTACTATTTCTAAAACATTTCCAAAAATTTCAAAGAGACGAATGAAAAGTTGGTAGGGTTTTCTGTTATGACAATATGGGCTCAAACTAAGTAACAGAACAGAGCGAAAACCAAATGATTTTGTAAAATTTCAACAAATAATTTTTTTTCGTGGAATTCCAAATGAACATTTAGAAATGAACATAGAGCATTGTGATTAAATTAAAGATATCCTCAAAGTTTTGTTTACAAGTCGAAATGTATAAATTTGCAATTGAATGTCATGATATTTCAAATAAGTTCCAATATTGAATTTGCAGATGTGCCTGAAGTGTCAAACTTGGAAATGTCCCACAGTGTAAGATTATATACTAACATAATTTTGATGCAGCACATTAAAGTATTCTAAAATACCCTTAACTGAGTTCCAAATTAATATTAATGTCTATGAATATTATTGATGATCGCTTTATATATCTGGTGAATATTAATTTGAATACATAGTTCCACCAAATTGAAAAACTGAAAACAACAATATGACTGATTCTAATTCAAAATGCTAAACCTAAGAATGATAAAGATCTTAAGCAAACAACGTTAGATAAAAAAACTAAGAAGCAACAATAGAACCGAGATGGAAATGAAAATATCATTTCTAGACCTTATGTTGCCAACAAGACAGGTATATTGGTAAATTTATAATAGCGAATATAACAAACATCATGTACACTTATTTCAGCATGGAAGAATTTCAATGTTATTGACAAAGGATAAACATATTCTCCTCCATTGATAAAGATCCCAATTAAACCAATACTCATATAGAAATATTACTTGCTTATTTCGTTGTTTACAAAGTAAATGTTCATGGTCACATGCAAACTGAACTTGATTTCGGACTAAGTTCAATTTTTCATAACACAATGAAGATGAAGATTGCAAATATATATATATATATATATATATATATATATATATATATATATATATATATATATATATATATATATATATAAATATATATATATATATATATATATATATATATATATATATATATATATAAATATATATATATATATATATATATATATATATATATATATATATATATATATATATATATATATATATATATATATATATATATATATATATATATTCACGTTTTAATTGGTAGGATGAATTTGATCTTCATTTCTCATCTGTGGTCGCTGATGCTATTTCCAATTTATTAAATTTACATATTTGCTGAAAACGAAAGGCAAATCAAGCAAATTATACCTTTGTTCAAATGCGTTAAATTAACACATGATCCTCGAGTTAAATGTATATGATATGTTAGAAATCGATACCTCAAATTCCTTCGGAAAAAATCTCTCATCAAGAAATTTTTCCTGGACGTAATCCCAGAACATCGAGAGTAGTATAGCTCCCGCTAGTAAATCACTCCCTATGTTGTAGTATGTTTTGGGATCGTCTGTTTTTATTTTAGTCGTTGTTTGCTCTTGTTTTGTAATTTTTGAGCTAATACTTTTATTCGATTCTTTTCTCATTCCTTGGTTTGGCTGCATAGCATTGCCTAAATTATAATAATAATTCACGTTTATATTTTCGGTACAACGAAATATATCATCCAAAGGATGATCTTTCCCCGTTTAAATCTCCGAGCTTATGCAATCTACCAGTTATCCAGGTTCAATGAAACTTTTATATAACTACTTACTTAAGAAACATTGGCAAACTGCTACTGAAGGAACTTTAAAAACATGTAAGTTTCAGACAGAGTAAAAATATGAATTAACGAACTGTCACCAAGAATAGCAATGTTGGAAATTAAAAATAAATTATATGTATAATAATACTTGAATAAGGTATGAGTGGAAACCTTTATATAAAAACAGATTCAATGATAATGCCGATTTTTTCCAATAGGACATTGCAGTAGTCAGACTGTACCGCTTCCGTTGATTGTAATTCTACTAAATGCAAAATCTTTCTACAACTGCCTAGCCAATCTTATAAATTACTTATTGTTCCTTTCATCTCTATACTTAGCTTACACTTTTGATTTAATGCTTTAAAAAATGTTTTCATTATTTAAGAATCCACATACTAACTCGTACTGACAAATGCTGAATTCTCGTAAACAAGTCTATCATTCTGCTTTCTGGACAAGTATCTTGTTCTCTCAGGGGTTGACGATGAACTTTTGCGACTTCTGCAAAATTTATTATCATTGTGAGTTAATATCAATAACCCAAAATATTTGTGATATAGAATCCCAAATTAGAGAATACTGTGTGGATGTTAAAGAAACAGTTTGGGAAACTCATCACACAACTAATCACTAATTAACCAAACACTAGTATCCCTACGTTATAATTTTGCTTTCTGTTGAGGCAATGTCATGAAAATACATAAACAATAGGAGCTATTTGTGTATGTATCTTACTAGAAGTTACTGTCTTGCATAGCTATGATAACTTAAAGCACATCAAATATGCATTTTACAGCTACAAAAATGTTTCATTAATTAAATAATATTCCTTGTTTCATTGCCGGTTTCAGCTTATGATACTTCATCGTGCTTGAATACTTACCACTGTTTAATATACCTACGATGGACGTCATAGAAGATATTGGTAGTTCTACCATTTTGAATGTTATAGAGTTCAGGGTCATGAAGTTCCTATCGAAACCGAATCAACTTACTTCCTCCTCGCATTACAGGAGATCGTTTTTCATAAGATGATTATATAAAAGTATTTTGCACTCGTACAGCCATCACTGTCTTTACTGTAGATACGAAAGTGTCGGCGTGTTTTAATGTTCGGAATTCGTTCATCATGGAATCAGTACACAATTAATAAAATCCGGTTCAGTACCCACGAATGTAGTTCCAGTCTATTTTTAGATCTCTTTTTCCGGTCTAAATTTGGTGGTGATCCTAGAGTTAGATTTTGGCATTCTTGGTAAGGATTTAAAGGCAATGGATTATTCTTTAGAATGTGAGCTTATGGTGTGGTTGTCTGTGTGTATTTCGGCGACAGTGCACATTGAGTAATAAGGTCATGGTGATGATCCGGAAGTGAAATCTATGTTCCTTTGCCTGGTGTTTTGTTTACAATTCAGCCTCTCAAAAAAATGCAGGTCAACCCTTGACAAGAACTAAACCATAAAGTCATCTTTAAGGGTATTTTAGATTAACATATGATTTGTATTGATTGTCACACAGTGGAACGTTCAGTACTGAGAAACAAATGTAGAGACCATATAGTAAAATTAATTGTGTACTATGGCCTGTCAGTAAAAACTTGAAACTGATATAAATTTTTTATTATTAATGACATATACATGAAATTTTAATATGTTATGTATATTGACTTTAAAAATATAAAAATGAAATTAAAAGTAAAAAATAAATTTTGATTTAAAAAAATTAAATGAAATTTAAAAAAACAATTAAAAAATAAAAAATGTCCACCAAGTATACACATATATAATATATTTGGGGAATGATATTAAATGATATCAGCATATATATATATATATATATATATATATATATATATATATATATATATATATATATATATATATATATATATATATTTATATTTATATATATATATATATATATATATATATATATATATATATATATATATATATATATATATATATATATACATATACTCCTACACCATATACAAGCTCAAATGATGGATATTTGTCAAATTTAATCTGAGAAAATATCTTTATTCGTCAAAATGAGATCCTCATTTAAAATACATGAAGACAAAATTCTAATTTGCCTTGTACCTTTAGGTCATTGAAACTGTTTATTTGGGGTTCAAACAGTTAATTTATGTGTTTATGATGGGGTCACTTCCTGAGTAAAACATATCTGCTTGCATAGCTATCAGTAATTGTTTATAACCATAGTTATAGGGTATTTAGTGAGAGGATAATGATGAAGACTTTATACTAGAACCTGTTCAAGTTCTCTACAAAATCATATTAAGCTGTCAGAGAATGAAATACAGGTCAGAGGGGTAAAATATACTTGATCCAGGTATATTTACCATTGCATGTAAGAAAACAGCAAAATGATGTAAGTTAAACAGAATGCATTCCATTGTATTGTTCAGTTTCTTTAAGATGTTGATTGATGTAGTGCGACATTGTAGCCAGGATGATATTATGGGAATTCTCATGATCCAATTTGCTTTATGCATTATTAATGACAAATAATATTTGTTATCTGACACTTTAAAGATTACATAAGTAATATTCAAACAGATTATTTGAATTTAACTTTCTACAACTGATCCTAACATGGTTACATAGCTGACATGAACAAATATGCATATATTTTGTAATGTTTGGAATCAAATGTTGACATTGTTAGGCTGACATGGTACCTATAGTGAATCTGTAAGGCTCAGTTTTGACTGTGTGCACTTAAAATATCCCAAGATGTTATTTTCATCATGAATATGCCTCTGTATGGTAACACATTTCAATTTAGTACTTTGACAGAGGGCGGTATTGCAGCATCAGCTTATATTTGATTCCATTGAATCATTGAATCATTAAACTTAATAACTTGGTAGCCAAGACTCTTAAAAATAGACTAAAGATGTTCAAACAGATTATTTGAATCATGTTTGCACATGTGATTTTAACAAGTACATTGCATATGTCCCACACATGCAAATATCCATCTTTGTTTACAAGTTTTCGGGATGAAAATTTCACATTTAGTTGATGATATAGGGTCTATTGGTACCTATAGTTGATCTGTGTGGCCACATTTTGCTATATTCACTCACAATATCTAAAATTGTTTTTCCTTCATGAATAGGATTGCATATAGTAATAAATTTTAAGTTGGTACATTGTCATTTGACTTTCCACTATACTGGTATGTATCAATGTTTGCACCAATGATCAAACCTCACCGTTCCAACATTGCCTTAAACTTTATGATACATACTCTACCTGATTAGTTATTTAACCTGTAAATGGCTAAATATGCTTGTAGAAACTTCATCTATTTTTAGGATGCATTTGTCACTTTAATACATGCCCATTGCTTCACATCTTTGAGTGTCACTCTATCAAGTTTGCCTTTTTTAACCATATTTGCAACCTGAATGTTATTTTGAAATCACCATATCTAACACATTTTAACTTCATTTGCCTACATCTTCCTTTTTTAGAATTAAGTGAAACATGTTATATATTTTCAGGTCTAGTCTGGTATCTGGAACAAAGTATTAGAGTTGGATCAATTTGGAAGCTCTCCAGTAGTCCAACGGTGATAGCAAGGTCTCATAAGGACATGTGCAGTGTGCTGCTATAAAAGACCAAGATGAGTTCATATCAGTACACTGATATACAGCATCTCAAAGACATGGCTTAGATCTTTATGAGAGAGATTCGCATCTTTTTTCAGTAAGGTGAAACTGTATTTTCATAATGCATTGTTGACTTTTGTAGTTATCGGCATTAAAATGTAATGTATATTTGCTATAAAACATGGTAGTGGTCCCATCAAAACTTTAAATTTGAGTGGGATATTAGTTATACAAACAACTGTCCAAGTACCTGAAACAATAAATGTGGAACATAGTACCTGTCATTGTTTCTTTAGTATGTACACCTATATGCATCTGGATAGGCACATTGCAATTTGCTGTCAAAATCACTGTGAGCTATCATGCTTCAGTACCCCTGGGATTAATATTATCAGTTGTACAGACCTAAACTACCATTTGTTTTAAAGACCATTCATTAATCAGCATTGCTGCCTTAAATTTGTGAAACTGAATGTCATAACTTGTATGAAAATTTATTTTTTGTAAAAATTTTTTAAAAATTTATATATTTTTTAAAATTTTCATTAAAATTTAATGTATCAATAATTTTTAATTTCAAGACTGTTTTCAGACAGGCCTTATCAAGTATTACAATTAGATTTTTACTGCATTGAAAAATTCCTATAATTAAGGAAGATATAGCAAATTTAGTTTTGGTTTCTTAAGAACAATTGGATTTCAAATTGCACCCTATAGAACACCAGCACTACATACTTTCTGACAGCTGTCACATGTCTTGCTTGCAAGGAAATTTCAAAAGACTTTATGTATGAAATTGAAACAGTAGTGGCATGCAAAATAAAATGCAAATATAAAAGTTTGACAAAAACATTGACCCTTTCAGGAATCAGTACACAATTAATAAAATCCGGTTCAGTACCCACGAATGTAGTTCCAGTCTATTTTAAATCTCTTTTTCCGGTCTAAATTTGGTGGTGATACTAGAGTTAGATTTTGGCATTCTTGGTAAGGATTTAAAGGCAATTGATTATTCTTTAAAATGTGAGCTTATGGTGTGGTTGTCTGCGTGTATTTCCGCGACAGTGCACATTGAGTAATAAGGTCATGGTGATGCTCCGGAAGTGAAATCTGTGTTCCGTTGCCTGGTGTTTTGTTTACAATTCAGCCTCTCAAAAAAATGCAGGTCAACCCTTGACAAGAACTAAACCGTAAAGTCATCTTTGAAGGTATTTTAGATTAACATATGATTTGTATTGATTGTCACACAGTGGAAAGTTCAGTACTGAGAAACAAATGTAGAGACCATATAGTAAAATTAATTGTGTTCTTTTGGCCATCATAGAATTAAGTTTTTATCAGAAGGAAGTGATCTGAATCTATTTCCGTTCCGCGGTTGTGCTGATATCCGAAGTCGCACTTATCATCTTTAAAAAAATATATTTTTTGCGACTGCGGATTTATCACGCTGGTATGTTATCTTGCCAAATAAGATTGACGCTAGTACCGGTCCTTACTTAAATAGACATGCCTACTATTCTTGTCTGGATGCGCGGATTATCTTTTCATTAGGTTGCAAGAAGCTCGGGGCTGTACATGGGCCGAAATGGGTTAAAGACCGCTTAGTACATGCTAGGCAGATACGACCCAAACTGATTTTAATACCAGCTTACCGTAGCATAAGACATAAGAGTTTTGAAACCGCTTTGTCACTCGTTACTCCAATTTCACTATCTGATATAGGCTGTCACGCTGAAGTGAAGTCGTTCCACAGGATAAAGTAGTTTTCACCATAGTTGTTTAAGTTGTCATATAATTTCTGCATTTTTATTTTAATGTGCTTGAATAATGCATCCCACCTTAGTTATGTTGCCGAATAGTACCAAACTGGTTCGAGTCCATCGTTATCAGAGCTGACAACTCTGAAAGTTTCAAATATATCTGCGAGCAACAGTACATCTGTGATACGCCATAGTCATGATAACCTCCTCCACTTTTACAGCCGACAGAGCGCCAAATCGATTGATCATAGGTATACGTTTACGTCACTAACATCCTCAAGATTCAACCTAGACAAAAACTTGTTCTGACACGTTTCGAGAAGTATGCTCTAATCGCCTAGATATTAGCAGGGAAAAATTCATTTTCGTGTCAGTAACCTTGATTTATCACTGAAATGTTCAGTCAAATTAATAATAGACTAGCCTTTTACTAGCTCGTCTAGCAATGATGCCATACACTGCAGACTATCAATAAATCTTACGTTGCTTAGTGTCAATGATATGCACTTTTTAGTGTTATTTGGGATGCACTTTATTTTATTACTGTTATTACTTTTCAGACCGTTTGTTATATCTTTATTATCGAACGCTTCAACTATAATGAGAGCGTCATATCCTAGGAAATGATTAAATGCATCAGGAACGATATCCGTTGCCGTATATTAGAAATTGCATCTATCATGTGCTGCACCACGATACTTTCGAATAATATGAAAGTGATCTTTTACTCTGTCAGACTAAGTGTCTGCTCACAAATATGATATAATACAGCAATATTATTTTTTTTTCTTGTTTTACTGTTAGTGCTTTCATTCCTACTCTCTTGGCCTGGAACAACATGATGAGAGCTATTTCATTGATACGGTTCCTTAGCAATCACACAGCAGGATCCTTTCCATGGTAAGATCCTTACTTGTTTACACAAAGATTTGTCATCATAAACGACTTTATTCACCGCGCCACGGGGAATATGCTCACGTATTTTTCTTGTCGAAGATTTTGTTAAGGCTATTTTCTGCTCCTTGCACTGTAAGTAAAATGGACTCGGGTTCTGCGTATACTTCAAATCGCACTTTCTCTTGGTGTCTGCAATTCGTAAATTGTAATAAATTTTCATCTTCGCCAGGCATATATATTTTCTAAACATTAGATCAATATTCGTGATCGATAAACAACATGTACCGATATACAGACATGCAAACACCTAACACAAACATATTTCTTTTCCTCATGCTCATTATACCGATCTCCAATTAGCCCATTAAAGACTTCATCCACGCGTAGTGATTTTTATAAAATAGTAAATTTAATGTTTTTGTGATGCAAGGTTGCTGATATATCTGGGATATATATATATTGTATACAATGGACGATAAATACATTAATACAAACATGAAAGAATGCCGCTTAAAGTCTGTTTGTTAATATGACTAATATAATTCGACACTCGATAAGGATGATCTTGTGTAACAAATAACGCCAATAATGGTTCTCATTGAAAATAGATTTTAATCATAATCATTTACATTAACATAACATTTTCAGAGTTTGGTCCTAATTGGGAGATCGACAATGTACTGATTTGTTAACTGAGGTGAACAGATAATACGCTATAATTTCGTTATTGAGATTGAGCTCCCTGCCTGTTTAGTTGGTCAGTGTCATCGCGATAGAATATATTTGGTTTTATACACTGACAGGAGAGCAGATTATTTCTTTTGGTTTTACTTGCATTAGCGAATCTGGTTGTATACATGGGGAACAAGAATAACTAGTTTGCTGTATACGATCCGCTGGCAATAGAGCAGTTTGTTACAATTTAAGTTACTTCTGTTATGTCCTTGGGTGACTTGAAACATGAAATCATAGCGTGCCAAGCAATAGCTGAATCAAAACCTATTTCGTATTCATTATCACTGTCAAATTCGATTGGTGGATCATAAATAATAGAGATGTTTGCACTGTCCGCTATTGCTTGTGATGTATCAAGCAGTCATGTAGTTAATAACATTTTGATTTTATTCGATAGATAAAAACTGAACTTCTATCAGAGTGCTCATCGCTGTCAGCAAATCAGATCGTTGTGTAAAATATAATATTCGGCGAAAGTTAGATAACCGTTTGATCTGAGATTATCTAAACTTTCAACAATTTCTTTGTAAATTTTTGTGCTCGAATTTCCGGCTTTCGTTGAAGATATTAAAAACATCATTCGTTTAACTATTTCACCGGTAGAGTTATAAATTTTAATTTCACGATCAGATCTTACAGAATTATACCTTTTTTGCTAACATAAGTAATTTAGAATTTCCGTTATATTTTCTACAGTGCTTATATATATATATATATATATATATATATATATATATATATATATATATATATATATATATATATATATATATATATATATATATATATATATATATATATAGAGAGAGAGAGAGAGAGAGAGAGAGAGAGAGATTTCATCAGATAATACATTTTCAGTATTTTTTCACATGAATGTCCAAAATTCTTTCGAATTATTGATATTATCACGGCATCTTCATATTCATTCAAAATTATATATCTGTTAATAACTCGATATATCTATGAAACTCTGTATCTTCCAGTTTAATGATGTTACCAAATTTTATGAGTTTTTATGATTCAAATTACTTTCTAGATCTATAATTTCTGCATCTGTAAAACGTTTGCTAATTATTTTTGTTGCTTTTTCAATAGTGGTTAATAGGTAATATTCTTTTCTAATGTTACGGTACTCCTTTGTCGTTGTTCTTTTTCTGGTTTAGTTTTAATCTTTGTTATTCCACTCATTCTATTGTGCTCGTAAAATCTCAGCCGATTCGCTCAATAAGTTTTACGTTGACTTTCTCTTGCTCCTCTTCAAAAATACCTCGTAATCCTTTGTCTGATAACCTACTAAGATCTTCTGGTAATACCGCTGAAATACGTGGCCAAGTACGGTCATTTTTACTGGTCAGTTGTCTAGCAGTTTCTTCTAGAGTTTGCTTTAGACATTGATGTTCCTGTTCAGCCTTTCTGCTGATTGATGCTCTAGTTGCAACAATTTTCTTTAGAACCTATATTCGTTTTGCGTCCATTTCTTTGCTTTTGTATTTTGTTAGATTAATTTCCGATTTTTACCGAAAGACCAATTGTCAGCCGTTTACCGATAGATAAATTTTCACAATTCAAAAATATGTCTGATTGTACGATTTTGATCTCTTTCTACCTAATCAAATATAAATAGCGTTATCTTAAATTTCGGAAAATTTGTCTTTTAATACATCTCGGCACTGTTCTGGGCCTATATGTTGTACGTTGATATTGTTTAGTCCATTAAATAATATGAAACAGCCTGTATTTCGCATGATAAGCCTACCAATGTTATAAAATCTTTGAGCTAGGATGATTACATTACATATTTTGTTGTGCGATATGGAATAATACGATTTTATCTTATTCACGTCAGCGTTGCTTAGCCGAATGTCATCAAACACAATTATTTTATGTTCGTCAGAGTCTAGCTCGGGAGTAGTTGTTTTACAATTAATATATCATTGCCTATGCCAAGTTCATTTCTCATCTTTTTGTTGTGTTCGATAAGCAGCTTGTATTTATCCTGCTATGGATTTATCGCATAAATATAAACTCGATCGTAGTTAAAGAGGTCTTGTTGAGTAACAAATTCATCAGAAGGTAAATTTTAACCGATTTAGTTTGTCTTGTTATCCGGTAATGGCATTT
Source organism: Potamilus streckersoni (assembly GCA_016746295.1). NCBI lineage: Eukaryota > Metazoa > Mollusca > Bivalvia > Unionida > Unionidae > Potamilus > Potamilus streckersoni. The sequence goes on from JAEAOA010001622.1 coordinate 204,773, forward strand.
CAATAGGTCGTGGTTATGCTGATGATTGATTTATCGATCCGTATCAAAGTTAATTATGATTATGCTCATTCTATATCAGGTATTCAAAAACTTTATCATTCAGTAATAATAAAAAATAAGCCATTACACAAACAATACGGCTGGTGGAGATCCAACAAAGTATTGGAAAAAATCTGGGGATACAGTGACTTGTAACTTAAGTATCTCATGTCAGTGAGTGATCGACCTTGAAAATAAATTAATACACCAATCAATACAGAAAACTCTCAAGCAGTAAGCTTTGCACAATGTAGTTGGTCAGTAATGGTAAGTTATTGTTTTCGAGTGGAAAGATGACTTGAAATATTCACATGAGTGAAAAATGTAAATCTTGAATCCAAATACCCCCGCTAACATAAAAAACTCACAAACGGTATGTTACGCACACATAACTCGATATATATATATTAATAAGTTGTCATTATCTTGCAGGATGATGCTTTGAAATATACATATATGAGCGAAAGTAATATTTAATACTCAGATTGATAAAACGATTTTGACTAAAAGCGATTCTGCATCAAAAGAAAAGTCTGTTGAGGATAACTTTAATAAAATACGGTGACACTATGGTGGGAAATCTGGACATGGGATCTAAAAAGGTAACAACTACGGCAATTCCATCAGTGGTATCAGATTTGACAAATTAAAAGTACGTCGAAGATAACAGTAACGAATATTGCATCCAGTAGCAAAATCAGGTGCTACGATGACAGGTGTGTTAGGCACGGTTAAGTGTAAAATAAAAACAACTTATAGTCCAGTAACCCCATTTGATATTAAAAAAAATTGTATATTGACGCTGAGATAAATTACTAATGCAGATGATAATTCTCTTACAAAATCGGGAGGCACAGTTACAGAAGAGATCAATATATCTGAAAATAAGTTAACTTCCACGTATGTACCCGGTTTTAAATCCAATCTTACAGTACAGTACGTGGATAGTGTTATCCGGTCTCATGTGACTGGTGGTAACGAAACACGATGATGCTATGTATATGTGTTACGGTTTTGTTGCAAGTACATGAATATATTATTCGGAAATACGTCAGATCATGTGTTTCCCTTTAAGAGCCTTTTATTTAACGGGCTTGACTGGATCAAAATACAGCGTCCATTGGTCATAGCAGTATGGAAATTTCAACTAACAGGTCGACTAAATGATAATGCCGGGTCAATTATTAGCTGGAAATTAGAAGGTTCTAAAGATAACATGATCCACGCTATATGACATGTTGGTTGGTCATTTATACTTGTTATACTTGATCCCGCACCATCTACTTACAAGTAATCGTATTTCCGAATTTATAACCAGATCTGTGTGTGTGTTTGTGTGTATACTTGACGATTTAATGTACTTGTAATATATAGTATCTTCTGATCCTCCATCGATGAATTTTATAATTTTATACTGAAGCAGAAAACACATAGAAAAAGTGATTTTGATTCGCTATACTCAGAGATTGCTGCGGATGCAAGAACGAATGAAAAAAGCTTTAGATTCGTCCGCTTTAGAAGAGCGATAACGTTGCTAGAGTTTCAAAAATGAGAGGATCTCAACTGAGATTCGATAAAAGAAACTTTGATATAATTTGCAAATATTATCCTGTGAGTACTAGAAACGGCGATTAAAAGTTGAAAAATATTTAATAAATGCACTTCTTGAGCTAAATAAAAAACATTTTGACTATTGATAAATTTTATCTTATAGAAACAAAATCTGATGTTGGAAGGAAACCAGAGCAAGAGAGACTGCCGAAGATTCCCAACGATCTTGAGAAACCAGCTGAAACAGTGAAACACAAGTTTTTTAAACATCATAAGCTCAAAGATGCATTTTCTAAACGTCGAGTATTTCGCGCACTAGGTATGGACTATCACGATTAAAATTGCTGTTAGAAATATTATAACAGCGCTGACACTAACCCACTAACAACGGGATATCTACTTCTAATAGACTCACTTACCGGCGATAAAGAAAAGAATGACCTAAATAACATAACTGCTGCACTAAACATATTACCAGAACTTGACTCTAGAATTGTGTTATATGATGATTTCGAAAAAGATATATTTTATTATGAGTTTGGCGATATTATCACTGTGAAACCCATTATTGATACAGATTATGAAATATATAGCAGATCTATAAACACTTAGTTGAAAAATTATACAAAAGAAGCTGGAAAGTTACTCACAGAACAAAAAACCCTTAAACGTCAAAGAGCTGATTGCTGGATACCTAAACCTACCTGACACAGATATGCCTGACACATATACAGCAAAGCTAATATTTGCGGTCATTTAAGTTTTGCAAGAGCTTATGCAATTCTCAGGCAGCACCTAGTACTTAAAATTTTTATCACATCTGAGGTGTATGATAAGTACAGAGAGTTTCCTGCCGATCTGTCAATACAACATTTAATGATCTGATGGATAACTTCAGCTGAAAATATTTTTGCAACAGCAATTTCAATTATTGCAAAAAAGTTTCATATTGACGACAAAACAAATAATCGATTTCAATCATATTTTGTCTGGTCTCATCGAGAATGATACTATAAATATTACCACAAAAAGCTTTTCTGTGTCAGCAAGTTAGAAAATATTTTAGCAAAATAATAATGTGCTGACTTATATTCCTATGATATTAAAAACTAATGGAATTATTTAAGTGGGTGAAACATCTATCCATTATTTTTGATAGTTCTCGGGGTAGATATTGTTTTATCAGCAAGAAAAAACAAAACAAGAACACAAATATGTCCAGTTAAATAGCAAAAGCGACTTATAAAAAAATTAGTCAACTTCGAGCTCTCTCAAAGATGAGATATTTATAATGCTATATCCGATACAGGATCTGCAGTTAAACACGATTTACCCCTAGATATGATACCAAACAGAGGTGCGAAACACGAAAAACTACACACAGTAATATATATATAAAATAGCGATTTCATTTAAAAAATAAGGACAGTAAACTTTCGTTTGAATTTCGATCATAAGTATAGTAAAACTGTATGTAAAAATAAGTATAGTAAAATATTTTGTATCAAAATGAAAATTAATGAAAAATATTACAGTGCAAAAGTACTGCGCTAAAGATGGAAATGATTCTTTCACGATGTAAGACTGTGTCGATTAAGCTTGACGATAAAAATTACAACACCTATTTCAAAAATAGAAATAAGATAAAAACTGTCGCTGGTTTGTACAGAAAATCAGATTGTTTTATTAAGCTGACATGGATTACAGGCTCACTTTCAGATGCTGCTGATAATCTTTGTAATGGAATATCGCAGAACAAATAAACAAAGATAACAGCGGATAATTAATTGAAAATGTGTTGTGTCCATAAATCCATTGTCTTACATGGAAATTTCATGCAAATGTTAGTATCTGGTTCCCTTCTTAGTGGTAAGGTTACTTTAGACCTGTTTCAACGTGTCTATGAAAGCTATATAATGGCAAATGCTAAAATGTTGAAATATCTCGATGTATGGCTATGCAAAAATGTAAAACGGTTGCGAATCATCACAACTATAAATAGAAAAAGCAAAAGAAACTACATTACAACCAGATTGAATGTTGTTGGAGATCTATCCTATTTATATTTAATTTAACTATTTGTCATTAAGTTTTATTTTTTTTATTTCATTACGTGTTGTTGTAATGTAACATTGTATACTATACTCGACCTTTCACAACTTGAGTTCATTTCTGCTTGACTTGAGTGTCGCTTTTATTTTTCATTTCAGTTATATAAATTAATGATAATTACTACAAAATTCTCTATGTGTATGAGCTTAATATCAGGCTAAGTATTCAGGAATACCAAGAAGAAGTAAATATGTTGATCTCATTAGAGTCTGTTGTGATATATGCAATTACTAATTGTTTTGTAAAATCCCAGCGAGTTATTAATAGTGCATTCGTTGCAACTATCAGATATGTGATCTGTAATTCCAGGGAGATATTGAGAGCAGACTTTTTGTCTGAATGTTATATATATATTCAAGGCACAAACTTCTAGCAGTTCAATTTTGGGTGACTGTATGGTATAGTTATTTTGCATGAAATATGCATATAATGCGCTAAAGATTTCAAGTAATCAAACCCAATACTGTGCTTAAATGAGATATCTACAGCTAACCATATTTTGTATGACGACAAGGAATGATTCGGTAGTAGGTACCTGACAGGTAATCAATAATGAAATCGACGCTGTTGCCTCAACAAGCTATTTTTGTATTTGGTTTAGACTAACAGGCGACCATGGAAAAAGGGGATAATCATGCTGTCGTCCTAATAAAAAATAGGGTGTTGGCTGAGGTACCCAATTTAAGGTCATTACTAACTAACCCAATACTTATCACTTGTGTCTTCTGATGACCTTGGGATAGCGGAAGAAGACGGAGTTTCGAGGGACACGCAAAATGTGGCGATGCGAACAGGTCATAATAATGTTCTTAGTGTCATGTTTAGAAGTGTTTATATATCATATTAGACGATACCTTTCTCACTCTATAAACAAGAAGACTAATACGAATTTGCATTTATTCCACGTCCCTACTCTATGCTTTCAAAAATTGTCTTGATTTATACCATCAGTTAAATTAAAATAAATTAAGATTGGTATAATACATTTGACACTCTGAAAACACAAATGTGCGGACGGTAATGAAAATACCTAATAGGACAGCTCTTTGTGTGCGATAAGGATATACAAATTAAAAATTTAGAAAGAAAGTTAGATAAGTCAAATAAGATGGAAACGGTATTGCTACGCGCAATAGGTATCATACCAAGTAAATCAAACACCTGTGTGTGTGTGTGTGTGTGTGTGTGTGTGTGTGACTTGATAGTTCATGTAGCTCAACTTAATGGGCGTTATCAGTTGAAATGTTCTTAAGTGCGCAAATACTAGAGTATTTAGACTATTAATCCTAATGATTACATCTAGCAAAACTCTACCTTCACACTTGCATGGCGTTTCTTTTGTTCCCCATTTGTTTGACTGATTAATAAACCTTTTAGAGCTGAATATTGGTATTCCACGGAAAACAATACAAAATAAGATTCAGACTCATAATACAAAGAAGTATTACTATTTCAAATGTGCTAAACACGTATTATAAAATCCAGAGAATTGACTGTTTTAAGAAATTCGAGTTGGTCCATTTCAAGAAACTAGGCATTTTAATAAAAAGTCTCATGAATACATACATTATGACGTTTGCTCTTCCACCGACTTCCCATACTCAACACATAATAACTAAAATCTAACAAACCTGCCTATAAATGTAGATGTAAATACAAATAGGACATACCCTATTTTTATTTCAACAGTAATAGTTACCGAACACTTGTTGTTGATTTCAATAAGTCATTTATGGGGCATTTAAAAAAATGTCCTGAATTCATGTTGTGTGATATATGCACTCGCTTTGAAGCCCTGAAGACTGTATTAAATGAATGGAAAAAAAGGAATTCAACATTTTACAGTTTGCAACGTTTGTTCTTATTATCGCGTAATCTGAAGTACCTGCTGTTTTGCAATATTTAATATGTATTAAACTCTTACTGATTTGTAGACTACATTTATGTTCATAATGCTTGGTTAAAATATATTTTCCTAACACCACTAACCTTCTTTTCACAATTGATATAATGACTATGGCGGTGATGATTCCAATGATGACCACAGCTCCTCCAATAGATCCGCCTAATATGCTTGGTTCTATTGGATTATTGCTTCCCTGCTTTTCGCCAGAACCTGGGAATCAAACACACAATATTTATCTTTCTCGTATCCCCTTTTTCTGCACAGTATTATGGCATTTACTTTGCACATGAAACTTCGTAAAATAGCAATTCATCTTCGAAATGATGTTTAACTCGTCTTTACTTTATATGTATGTATGCTTGTGTATATCAGATAATTATGATAAATTTTGTATAGAAATGAGAAAGGTAATATATTATTCTGTCGGTATATATTAAAACCTTATCAGACAAAATTAATTTTATTTTTGCTGGTCTTATAATGAATATCTGTTTTAAGGTATATTGTTATTGCATTAGAATAATCTTGGAATGCAATAAAACAGTCAGTACTAGGTCGGGAAAAATTATGAAGATAATCGTTTACTCTTTGAGTATTTGCGTTAACCATTTACTAGCATTGGTAATCGGTTAACCTATATCCCTTTCCTTTCACGTCCTCTTCGTCTCCCACTTGTGACACAAACCATATTTAGTAAGCTAAACAAACATGTGCACAAATTGAAACTGTTACTAAAATGCCTCACGCCCAGCTCTTCTTTAGAAACACATTTAAATATGTATTGAAACATTGTAATGCCTGTGCCCCATTTGCAGCCCAATATTATACATGTAGAGCGATATGACATTGTAAGATACGATAGAGAATGATACTAATATTATGTTCACTCCTTCTTCATGCATAATTATGACAAAAGTTAGAGATCTCAAAGCCCTATTATCCTACCACACTCACGCACATTTTATCTAACGTTATTTTGGTGTACATCTCCACAGACTGTAATAAGGATTATTTATGCAGCAAAGTCATTACAAGGGAATAAGTGGTGGGGCTCGAAAGATTCGCTATTATTAAGTTTTAATGCATACCTGAATCACATCTGTATCCAAACCAGCCGGGCTGACAACCAGAAGCCTCGGAACAATTACCCATAATCGGATCACAATTTCCATTTAAACATCTTCCACACTCGTGTGCACAGTTCTGGCCGTAATGTTTTGAATCACACACTAAAAATCAGCATTCATACATTTAAAAGCATAGCATGCAAAATTCTAAAGACACAAAATTAATTATTAATAGGATTTGTTAGGCAAAAGTGTCCCATATGTTATATTTTATTAATCTTCACAAAAAATATGAAATGCATCCGCATTGTATTAATGCAATAATTGTACATATATTGTTTTATTTAAAAATGTTTCTAAAATTATTAATTTGACACTTATGAACAGAACATGAAGATTCATAGAAAATGTTCAAGATATGCATACTATGTAATGCTTTGACATTTCTTCACATTGTGTAGAAAATAATAATCATAAAAGAACCTATTTTAGTACTGTTACAAGTCGGTTTTAGAAGATGGAAGATTGATCTGCACTTTCTATGTAGGGTGATGGCTACAACAGTAATGTAGGTAGAGTGACTGAAAATGAGACTATATCAAACGATGATTACTGATTACTATAGACTATGTATAACCCTACCCATATCGCATTTCTCCCCATGCCATCCATCAGAACACTGGCCAGATGGACAGGAACCGTTAACCTTGTCACAGATACCGGTGTTTCTACAGTGACCACACATTGCCGTGCAATTGCCATAATAAGTATCATTGCATGCTTAAAAAAAGATATATATATATATATATATATATATATATATATATATATATATATATATATATATATATATATATTCAGTAAAGATATATTTAAACAGTACATACAAAACCTATCCTACTTTTCGTAAGAAACAAATCGCTAGGAAAAAATAACGCTTTTTTATTATTTAGTTAATACAGTGACTCTCAGAAGTGTTATATTAGACGAGATCACTACTGACAAAAACCATCAGAGCTCTTTCATCTAGTTAAGTTTGCTTTAATGCTTTTTTTTTTAAAAAATCTATGCAATTACTTAAGTTTAGATACCTTTTTATCAACTGAATTATAAAAATGTTGAGATACCACAAGAGTTCCCTTTTTATCTAAAATACTTTTTATTTAACTTAATTAAAACTTTGATCTTGCTTTGGTTATTCTATGCTGTCGTCACTAAACTTTTTATTTATATATAATTGGGTAATAACAAAATTTACATATTATTACTCAATGACTGCTGGAAGCGTTAATTAGTTTTCTTTTTGTCATATCCAGAACATTAAATTTAATAATTACTCTTACAAATGTTGTTGTTTTAAAACTGATTTACATCAAGGTACATAATGGAGGTACAAATTATTTACTCTCGTCGCACTTGACTGTCTGCCAGCCGTCAGCACAGCCACTCACTTCACAATATCCGGTGACCTTGTTGCACTGTCTTCCTTCGGAACAATATCCACATGGTGTTGAGCAGTTCCCGTAAAATGAATTTTCACAATCTAATTGGGTAAACAAAAGAAAATCTACTTCATACTTACATTAACAATTTTTGAAACTACCATTTTATGCTCAGAAAGAAGAATGAAGTGTCTAGCCGATTGATTTTTTTTCATACAATACAATCATTTTCATAATTGTACGTATAATGTGTGTAGTTGAAAATGTATTAGGTTTACTTCTGCCTGCATTTGACAGTATGTGTAATAAAAATTTGCAAGATTCTTACATGCATTTATTATTTTGGTTTAGAGGGTATAATGAAAGTGATGCATTTTCAAATCGATGCCTCTTGGTTTGAATATAATTTAGATCTATGATTGTTATTGAATTCCATATATATGGTAGATGAAAATACACTTCTACACGTCCACACCAATATCCATCAATATGGTTGGTACTAATACTTAGTTTTCAATTAACATCTTTCTGTTGTTAAATAGTGTGCAAATACCTATTTAAAAATGACTTGGCATCGTTGTCGTTAGTTACAGTAATGAGAAAGGAAAACAGCATCTATTTTAAATATTGTTATTGTCGTATACCCAATATTACGTGTACGAAATTCTCACTTTTCACTTGCCAAACAACAAAATAATATTAAATGCTGAGCAACTTTATACAATTTACAGGACAATACGTACACCATATTCTTGGAACTTAAAATATTTTGACCATGCCCCTGACACAACATGGGAGTCTTACATGCAATATTATTCTTCTCCCAGCAATTCAGTCTTTAAACAAATTGCAAACATGAAAATGAAGCAGCGTTGTTCATGCGAAATACATTTTGCATCATCTTGTTGTCCTTTTGGTCAAGACGTTTAACTAGAGAAGTTATTACAGTTCTGCTATGTAAGATATTTAAAAAAGAACGGGCTAATGTTTGAATGATCTGCAGATAATGAAATATAATGTAGATAACAAACCATGCTTTAAATATCATTTAAGGATGATGGAAACGATAAAATATTAAAGACAATCTCTATAGTAATAAAGGAGAAAGACCACTAACCACCGAATACTTCAACTTCACAAAGAGTCAATATGCGACCTGTCCCATTCAAATCAATTTTGACAAAGCGAGCTTTAACTGATGTGCTTAAGTTTGCCACAGTGACCAGTGAGGTGTTGGTGCTTTGATCCTGGTATAATTCAGTGAAACTTGCATTGTCTTGACTGACTAAAATCCGGAAATTCTTTAATCTATCCTGTACTGAGAAAAAAAGAAATTTTTCTAGTGAGATAATAAAAATACCACAATGCATATTAAAAATTAATTTACACATTATGTTACATAAATGATACGACAATTTAGTATGAAATTTAAATTTGTACTTGTTACATCTTTTACCGATATGTAAAATAAAGTTTTTGAGATACTTAAAAACGAAGTGAATATGCCTATATAATTATCGTTTCTGAAATTAGAGTACACAAAACGGAGTGACGTGTTGTTAGGTTAGTGTGACGTTCGAGACAATTGCTTTTGCAAAAGTGCCTCTTACATCCATTGTTGAAACAAATAATCAGGATGTTTCATTTTATGCATTCGCCTCATTTTTAAAAACAGTGCAAACGATATCTTTATCTTACGAAATGATAAATATGTTTCTTATTATTCAAATAATTTTCAATTCTTTATTCACTGGATAGGCAACTGGCACTATATTCAAAACACTGTGTATATAAAGGGAATGTGGGATTTGACATTTCAGAGCAGATGCAATACTGGAACAGCATGAATAACAATGCGATCGTATTGATATAAAGGGACATCTAATACATTTGGCTAGGCAATTGTACGGTACTAACAAGTATTCCATAGGAAAATTACACAACAGACAAATGCACCTTTATTATTGACAAAAGTGCAGCTATATATTTCTGACCTATACCCATCCTCTGGACGTGATACTAGATAGTTCCTTTAAAAGCTACACATCAATAAAGCATTACACATTATATGTAACTATGCATATATATATATATATATATATATATATATATATATATATATATATATATATATATATATATATATGTAATTATAAGTATATACCAGACAGAACAGACTGTGCTATCCCGGGATTCTATAGTAGAATCTTGATAATAATGGGCAGAAATAATAGTTTAATACAAACAATACTATCATACAGGTTAGAGAAAGAAAATTCGTACTCTACGGAGTTTCGAACCCATCGCCTTGCCTGCACGCACCAACCCATATACCGTCACGACTAAGCACGCATCACCAAAAAATGATGGCACTGAATTGTTATGATTATTTAATTTATATTATTTGTTGACTTTTCTTAATGACTATGTTATGTTAACTAAACATCGTATAAATATATAAATATCATTGTTTGCATTCCTGTGTACTTCATATCCCCATATTTGTTTCAAAACATTAGCCCATTCTAAGTCTGTGATTTTTTTATTTTGACCTTACATACACGTTTTCTATTTCTATTACTTTTATTACTGCAACAATTTGTGTATCGTTCGTTGTATGTATATTTTCTATTTATTCCTATAGTTAAATATCAGGTTTATGAGGTTTCTGGAGTTTCTTAGTAATGCATTTCGTTTCAAATGTATGATATTTTTGTATATTTCGGTAAGATTGTTTTAGGTGCAGCCAAATCAGTTTTCTTTTACTAGAGTATTTTACCTTATTTGTCAATTTTCTTAGTTTATGTACTATACGTATTTCCTTTTAATTTAAGGGTGATATGCTTAATCCCTTTTTCATCCTTGTTTTGTTCAATAGTTTCTTTGGAGATAATACATTTGTCATTGTTTGGTAAAAATGCATTTTCATTTTATATATTTGTCCAGCATATGATCATCAAAATGTATTGTATTAATAAGATACGTCATTCTACTTTCTACGTATGTTTTGTGAAACTTGTACTTTTCTATTATATTTAGTTTAGTAAAACCATATTTGGATCTTGTTTTGAATTTTATCAATCATCGTTTGAAGATAGTTTTGAGACCCCCTTTCCCCTTACATTCTTTATGAAGCCTTTACTTATGTTGTTAAAACTTCGCTTGGTAAACCACGATGGGTGACATCCAAATTTCCGATTAGTAATAGTTCTGTTAGTACAAGGAAATTTTGTAAGCGTGAGGCTTTTGAAACCACGGTATACTTTTCTAAATGTTTAAAAGTGTGACCCTACCCTATAAAATGTCTGCACTACTTTGCATTCTTCAACAATGTTGTACTTTATAATAATTTGGCATTGAAATACCATTTATATTTATGTAATTATTTAATCTTATGTTTAACACTTCGATTGACATTGCATATACAAACATTGTCAGTGAGCACCGCTTCCACACGGATTTCCCTATATTGAATTGTTTCTATTTTATTTTCCATTTACTTATATTTTATACAGAGTTTGAACCCATTTGTAGCATTTGTTTCCAAAACTGTACTTTATATAACTAATCTGTATCTTTACTAGTCATCTAATATAACTGCATATGTTCAATATTTGTTGCATTATCTCCACATTGCTATGTCGCCAATTGTATAGCATTATTTTTTAATACTTTTTAGTTCCTCTCCAACGTTCTAATTTATAGATCGTTATCTTCTTTCTTTTTAATATTATTGACATTTTCTTCTTTTCTTCTTTTCGTCATTTCTCTGTGCAAAACAATAAAAGTATATATTACTTTTGGTATAGACATAAATTTTTTTTGTAACTGGTAAAATATGCCAAAATTCCATCCTATTAGTTTTTTAATTATTCAGAAGCATGTTCAATTTCTTCTGAAATTAAAAAGTTATCACAATTTGTTTTGGAAGCTTGATGTATTTGCATTAGGTTAGTATTTCCTCTGCATGTGTCTATTTGCTCCTGCGATGTATATTGCTTTATATATAATGTTTAATAACAAAATTAAATTCTCTCATCATGCATCTACAATAATTAATTTAAATGTCATGTTTCTTTAAACTTTAAAGTGTTTGATTGTTTTTCCTTCTTCTTATTTATTATCTTTGGAATATGCCTCTTGCTTTAGTTCATTGTTTGCTCAATTTAACTGATACTATTTGTCTCCGTTATGTTTTCGCAGTCTTGATTCCTGCTATGTGTATCTTTAACTGTAGCAGTTTTGTCCCTTATTATTAATTATGTCAATCTTTAATATCAAAATAATACCTTTTCAATGGGCAACCTTGTATCTTTTGCACCGTTTAATATTTGTTCACTAAATCTTAAAATTTATTTCATAGGCTTTCAATCTTTTATTATATAAAACTTTCATTATTAATGAATTCCTTTATAACTTCGATGATTGTATGGCTATATTATTCTTTTAATTCAGAGTTATGAACACCTTTATTCTCATACACAGTTTTTAAAACTGTTTACAGATCAATACCTGATTGATCTTCTTTGATTATATTTATTACAATAGTTCCTATCTTTCATATCTATTTCATGGATGTCAAATTTGTTTAAGCTTCGATATTGCTTGCTCTCTTCCATAAAATAATATTCGACATTGTATTTTTTTACTTTTCGAAATGCGTCTTTTATCTTAATGTTTTGGAAAACATTTCTAATATAATATTTAAGTATCTACGCATGTAATGACTGTACTCATACTGTCTTAAATCTAATTTGAATGCTTGCCTTCTATACTATTTTACATTGAGTTCTGTCGTACATATTCAGCAAAAGCTTTAATGAGTTCCGTTATATTTCTACACCCGCCAATGTTTCATACACCATATCAATGCATATGATTAGTCCATTTAATTACTCTTCCGATTGATGGATAATATTTCTATCCGAAGAGTACATTTATTGCTTGAATATTATAACCGGGGTTACACATATCTCGGTTATTCAGTTATATATCGTATTTGTTTCATTATACATTCAATTTATGATTATGGATATTAAAATCCTTGAAATTTGTGCCTTAGTTTGTCATTATGTGTTATGTTGTTGTTATCGTTTTTGGTTTTTCATATTACTTTTTTATCATTGTTTGCTTCATTTTGTGTTTGCTCTTTTTTGTTTACCTTGCTGTTTAATTTGCCTTTATTCTTTAAATTATTATTTTCATTTTCCAAGTCCATTCCATTTTGATAGCCATAACTTAGTTATTTGGCAATTGTTTCTGAAAGGAGATGGACATATGAGATATTGGCCTCTTGTTCATTTCCCTGATCTTTCTCATATGTTACATCTCATATAGCTTGTTCGGGTTCTTATTCAAAACAAGTTGGAGTTTTTCTCTCAGCTATTACTGCATATGTTGTTTGTTTGAACTGGTTTGTGATCTTCACACTTGCGCAATCATTGGTTATATGGTCAGTCTGATCATATTTGGGACATGGTCCATCTATCCTACTTTTGTAGTTGGAATCCCAAATCTAAGAAGAAGGCTGTACAATCTCATTTTTATCCCTGTTTGGATCCATGAGTATCATTTGAATTCTGTCATCTTGTAACCCTTCACCTTGGCAGTTGTTTGGTTTTCTAATTTATTTCGAGGCTTGTTGATTATAATTTATACAAGTAAACCTTTTATAGTTGCGTGAATGTTCAATGGTCGTATATTCGACACTTCTCTCTTTTGGGGACTATTATACCTGTATTTGTTTTTTCTTTACCGTTAATAGTTCGTTTGTGTGTACAAGTAGATTTTCAGTTGCACAAAGGATGCATTTCGTTTACCCACTTTTGTAGGGTAATGACCCCTTCCTTCCAAAGGATTCTCGGCAGTCACAAATGCGCTGCAAACATTTGCGGATCTAAGGCGTTCATTATAATTTACTTATTCTAGGTAGTTTAAGTAGATCCCTGTATATCGTTGGGAAATTAAGACCCTTTTGCCTCTGTGGTCTTTATTTCATTGTCAAAAATTTGTGATTAATTTAAACCTATTGTAAAGCTTCAGGTAATTCGGTGCAACTATTGAAAAACAAACATAAGTAAAGACGATTAAATAGCAAAAGCAACATAATGCGAATACACCATGATTCAAGAAGGCTGGTAAAAGTATAAATGCAAACGGAACTAACAAAATATATAATGAATTCGCTACAATATAAGATTCATGTGAAATCTAAGATTTGTGGTAGTCAGCTATGGTCAATATTGCACTGCGATTGCAATATTGGCAGCTATACGAATGCGCTATTAAGAAAGCAAAGTGAAATATAATTTCGCTGCAAACAGGTTCTATACTGATTAGTTCATATACAAAGACAACTTATATTTCATGTTTCTTTCCATAGCGCAGCTAGACGCTTTTATCGTGTTACAAAATAGTCACAATAATCTATTTATTGAAAGCTAAAGTCATTTCTGAATGCAGATAGAAAACAGAATATTAACTTAAGTAAGACTTCCGCTTTTAGCTAGTGTGAATTTAGTACTTAGATTTATATGAATAGTTTCTATATTAAAAGTACATGTTTATTCACATGTTCACACTTACGATTTACGGATACGCCTTGCTCATTGTGTCTATTGTAAATGCGAAACCACTGTATAATAACGGTTGTTTCAAGGTCCAGTATCCACCATGGAGAATCGGATTCATTGGTGTGTGAACAAGTTCCCTCAGTCAATGAATAGTTGCCTGTGGTCGCGTCGCCATCAACAGATCTATTAGCATAGTGCCCACTGGACAAAGAGGACTGTGATGCAGGTTTCCCATATGCCATATTCCGTCCTTTAATGACATTATTATTATTATTATTATTATTATTATTATTATTATTATTATTATTATTATTGTAAATTTTTTGTATCAAATGTATCGTCAATTGCACAAGAAGTAGTGATATCCAACTTGTAGAACCTGTAACATTATTATTATTATTATTATTATTATTATTATTATTATTATTATTATTATTATTATTATTATTATTGTAAGTTTTTTGTATCAAATGTATCGTCAATTGCACAAGAAGTAGTGATATCCAACTTGTAGAACCTGTAACATTAATTTTTTAAAGCAAACATCCATATGCATAAGATGCTTTTGAAGTTCAGAGTCATCGTACTGACATTTGAATTATAATCTAATGGTGATACTACAATTTCTTTTTTTACCCATTTTGTTTCATTTTAAAATGTCGTATAGTGATATAATAATAATATCAAACATTTAATAAAGAGGGGGCCATGAATGGAGCTTAGTTATATTTAATAAATAGTGTTGTGCATACATCTTCGCTAAAACAGATAATATCAATTTATTTACCTGCTGGTACTTGTATTTCACACAGTGCAGTTGTCCCTTGACAAATAATTTGTATGCCCCGTCCATAAAGTGAATCTTTACACATCGCAATAATTTCTTCTTCTCCTCGTGTATCATGTACCCTACTACACAGTTTTGTGCCATTTTGACCAAAGACGCTGACATTAAACGATGGCACTGCTGAGAAATTCAAAGACAACCTTATAAGTAAAATTCCCCTAACATAAAAATCAGTCCATGAGGTGCTTTGATTTATTCCATCTAATTTTATTTCCAGGTTGTATTCTGTTCTATTTTGCATCACTAATTGTCTATATTTATTCAAAAGAAGCTTTGATATCTTTAAATAATGTATGCAAACAGTGTCACCATCTTGAATACGTTTATTAGAATCATACTACAATTTTGAGTCACTTTTTCTCTTCAGCATGCTTAGCACTACCTTGATGAAACTATGCAGCATCTCCTACACTCTTGAATTAATCAAAACTATTCTTACAAATATTTTCATAATGATGAATACATAAAGTCACACCCCTCCCAAATAAACACGATTATCACATGCAATAAAGTAACGAAACTTCTTATGCTGATAACTGTAATGTGTTTCTTATCTTTATATTTCATTATCTTTGTCAATGCTATGTAAGCAATACACATGCGTATGCAATGACTCAACTGTTTTGCAAGCACAAACTAGTCAATTTTGTTTACTCTTTATCTGATTATAAATGTCAAATAAAATGTACAGAGTACCATCAAGGAAATTATTCAGATGATTCTTGTAAAAGAGTCTCAGATTTGTTAATATTCTGACATTACTCTATTTCAACATTTTAAAGGAGAATTAGTAATCTCTATATGTCTGCACAAATTAAGAAAAAGCTCAATGAGCGATTCCTGATGAAACTTGGATGATTCAATGTCACTATGTCGGAGAGAAACGATAAATGCATTTCAAATGGATAATTTTGTAGAATATTTTCAAGCAGGTGTCAGGTTTCAATCTGAATTAACCCAGATTACTAATTTTGACGTACGTTATTAAAGTGTGGAAGTGTTGAGACAAGAAAATTCATTACAATCTGGATATAATTAGCAGTCCGAGAACTGATACACTTTGTTCCGTTTTATATAGGTATGACGATATCGAAAAAATGTCAAATATATTTTGATGCTTTGTTAAAGATAACTTGTTTAATGATATGAAATAAAATGGCAAATATATTATCCGATATCTCATAGAAATACGATCATGTGGTAAATTAAGATGCATATTTGGTATAAACATTCGGCAACTCTTTATACTAGACTCAAATGTATAATCGCTATTCTTTCATCGAAAGGAAAGGATGTCAAATTTTAAGATAATTTACGTATTACTATTTAACCTGAGAACACCCACCCCAGCATACACACACACACACACACACACATATATATATATATATATATATATATATATATATATATATATATATATATATTCAATGTTGGCACCTCTTCCATATCAGCTTATGTAAAACGTAAGCTTTCAAAAATTTGTGAGAGGTAATTCATATTGCTTATAGGAGTCATATTTTGATGAGAGATGGAAAACACACAATGGTTACTGAGCAGACGAATGGAAAATCGCCTGTGGCTGTATTGCCAACTCAATTACATTGAATGAGCAGGATGCACAAAACAATTGACTCAACTTGATTTCAAACCTTTATCCGAATACACATAATATATTGAATCAAAAGATTTCTTTGATACCGACCTACACAAACACATTTTAAAACCTGGCTTCATTCCTTATATTTGATGCTTTCAGTACACTTAAAGTGCAATAAGGGAAGTACCACTCCATTATGATCATACTTTGACTGTTCGAATAGATCTAAAAACAAGCAGCCTCTCTCTCTCTTTCTTTCTCTCTCTCTCTATCTCTCTCACACACACACACACATGGACCAGGGCACATTAAAAAATATTAGCACATGATACTAATGTTCAATTAAGAATAATATCTTTGTAGACGTGGTAACATTTACTACTTTTCATGTCTTCGCTGATTAAATTTAAATTAATAGAACCTTCTGAATTTCTGGTATACAAAATGAAATATTCTTTGTTCATGCTATACTATTTGTACTGAAAGTGGAACTGAAAGACTTGAATTTCAGCTGCATTTATTTAAAGCATGGACAATAACACAAATGTTATCGAATCATTCGCATAGCGAAACTTAGTCCTCAGATATGATTATATACTTTACATTACAGGAATATGTTGAACTGGTGTAATAATATTGTCTCCATAGCAACTATGTAAAATCATCGCTGTGACCTCTATTAATGTTTAAAAGAAATTTTATTAAATTTGGAAGAAATCATAATGTGTTCACTAATCATGCTATATTAAGTATGAATCAAACGCCGCTTCTAGAACAACAACATGTCGTCCACGGACAAGCGGTTTAAATTCAGTTTTCCTTGATTTAAAACAGAGATATTTAAAGTGATTTGGTTAAATAAAGACGGATTAACAATTCATCGGTATGGTCTCAAGAGTTTGCAAGTTTTACAAATAACTACTTGTGGCATCATTAATACCCCTCCTCTTACACCATCATTATCAATCTTCTTGTTTTAAAAACTTACTAATCCTTAGCCAGAGAAAATTATCAAAAATAGTTGTCAAAATGATGAATGTAGTTTGTTATCTGAGAGTCATTGTCAATTCATGGATCATTTAACATGGAGACATAAATATGAAGCAGGAGATACGAAAGGTGTCTTTTTATCAGGATGTAGACTTTGTGCAACTATGAGTCCGGAGCGACTTGGAACGAAATATTACGTTATCTTCACAAAATAATGCATCAAAGCAAGAGTGGTGCATTTTAAGACATATTTGTTGGCATCGATATCATGTCACTATATTTCATCATTAATTTTATATTTTCTCATGCACATTATGTCATAAGTTGTTGTATGGCATTTCATTATATTATGATGCAGGAAAAAGGTTCCGAATAAATTAAAGAGGCTTCATTTTATAGAAAGTGCGCATATTACCTGCATTTGAAAACAATACATGGACCTCTGTGATGTTCACATCATGGTGAAACTCAATTATCAGTGTATTATCTTTGCTCACATAGGTACAAGTAGAATTTGAGCCGTCTACAAGCACTGATGCATTCGCAGGGTAAGTGCTTCGAGCGCTACCGTTGTAAGCAATATTATCTGAAAAGAAACATAAATTAATTTGATAAATGAAAGGTTATTGAATTTGTAACGGTTTTGCAATTCTCCGTATGTGGTTGACAACATGTTTGTTACAATAATTGACTATTGATTCATGTATGGATCAAGTAGAACAATAACGTGTGCTGATAAAATCAATATGAAGATATCAGATATACTTTTTATGTTTATTTAAATGCTAATCTAGTCGTGTTAAGACTCTTGACATAATAAAGTCATCTTCAGTGAAGAAATGGTTTCATGTCAACTCTTGTATCATATACCATATAATTTGAGGACATGATCTGTGTTAGCACTACTTTGAAAAGATTAGTTATATAGGTTTGTAATACAAAAAGAGAACCAATTAAACAATAACGATAATTTAAAAAAAAATAACAAGAAAACGATTATGGCCTAGATGACAATTATTTTCATTTGCATTAAGCTATTAAGTACACAATATTTCTCAAAAGTTATCACCCATGGAAATGGCTTGTATGCACTCTGTGAGCATCACATGTTCTCAAAAATGGCCTTTGAATATCAAAAATGTATATATAAATTTGGGGATGGAGTGCATAAATTCTATGAATTTCCACTGACTTGTCAGATTAAGTGAAGGATATTCGTATGTTTTGCTCTATTATACCTATCAGAAATAGAGACATTTTTATCTCATAGATATATTTTTTTTAATTTATTTTTGGCGTTGTATGCAACATCAAAATTGGCGCATAAAAACTGTTAATGACACCCTAAATAAGTTTTCGTGCCCTATAATAACTGCTACACGCAGTCGAAGCAGATCCGGATAAAATTTGCAATAACTTTTCTCACCAATTTATCAGTCAGTTTTGCTGGACTTGTTTATCCTGTTTGGAACATGTTGTCCATTGTGTCATATTTAGACTTTTTATTTACAACACAAGTTTTTATACATACCGGATTTGAACATTATATCCAGTGATCGCTTAACAAAATGATATGCACTGATTTAATCAGTAGCGTTATGGATGTCTCTAAAAGAAATCTGACATAAACTCGAGTATATAAATATAAGACACTTATCGGCTTTCTAAAGTGAATTTATATGAATGAAAAATTTGCAGATTTTTTATATTAAAAGTTGTATGTATAAAGAAGAAACATTTACGTTTACCATATTTTGATAAACTTGATACATCAAACCAGGCTATATTACATGTTTATTATTTATTAAGTGATGCTTGTTGCTTCCATAACATGGCAATTTATTTATGATATTGTTTTTACCTTTCTGTAAATTTCATACATTTTTCAAATAAACATGTTGTGAATATGACCCACTCTAGGAGAAACGGCAAATTATACCAATTTGATGTACGAACATTAAATGATGATATTTACTTGCTTTTGGATATATTAATAGTTTTCAAAAGGAAATTTCACCTTTTAGGCGAAGAATGAAATGAATCTATCATTACAGCAGCCTACCATATTTAAATCAATTGTTTGATGTACCCAAAACGGCAATCCAGAGACACCTACGCTTGTGCTGCTGAATGAATAATTGATGTGGCAGTAGAATCTGTATTTATATCACATGTATGTAATTATTTCATGACCTACGGAAACGGTCTATGAGTGGTGGTAAGTAGGAAATAAAGGAGATTTCTTGCTCACGCTCACTATTTTGTACAAGACAGCTACAAACGTTCACTAGTCCACTCACTCCAGTCCATAGCCCCCATTGTATCTAACAAGATAGCTCGGACCGACAAATGGTCAACAGTCTCTTCTACGTCTAGTGGAACATCATTGTTAAAAATAGGGTCCTTGAGACAGAAAGCCGCGTATTTCTCTACCACTATAACAGTTATACCAAAAGTCACACAAAATTATCAAATAAAATGCCGGATAAAATTATGCTAATTGTAACACAAAACTGGCACACATATTTTTACTTAATGTGTTTCTTCGAGAATTCGATCCGCACTCAATCAACGAAATCCGCCCACCCACCCCACTTCTCGGCATTGGCTTGCAGATTGCGTAGACTTCAAGTGTGTTCGTGTCGATATGGATGATGTATATTATCGGATATTCATGTCATAATCTGGCATGTACTTGTTCTTAGTTTGGGCGTATTTTTTATACCTCCTCGGATCTCTATCTCGATAAAGTTGAACATGTCAGTGTCGGTCAACAGCGCGAATATGTTTTTTTGCTAAACTTCAACAACGCATCAGAACTTAAACGGAATATGATGGATACCAAACCGAGTCGAGCGATTTGTTGCTGATGCTAATATTTCAAATCTCCTCGAACACGTCCACGAGCAGCTAAACGTGGATTATCAAGTATAAATCATAATAATCACCAAACGCCTTACAGGTTAACTCATTCCAGATTCGCCTATCGTATTCATACTCTTCTTCATTTGTAATGTCTTCGAGATTTAACGCAGAATACGACTTTTCCTTATCCGGTAAGCTAGTTCGTCAACCGAATCCGCCATGAATTGTAAGCTATCTCTAAATCTTAACCTCCTATGCTGGTGGACGAACACATTTATGTGTTATTGGGTATGCATTTGTTCTTAACGCAGAGTGTTAGATGATCTTTGACTTATGTGTCACCAAATGACTCAACAACAAACAGCGCATCAAATCCTGCAATGTGGTGGAAAACAACCGAAATAAACTCAGTTCTCCGTAGTGAAATTTGAGATTATGAGATAGTGAGACAGTGATCGGATATTATAATTTATAAATGTAACTTTCATTTTCTGATTGAATTATTGAACTGCGGTATTTTCTCTTTTTCAGTAGGTATTGCTATCTTTTATACACCTGTATAGTAATCCGGGTGCTGTTTTAATCCTTTCTCTGAGATACAGCTATGTAAACATCCATAAAAAAGAAGATCGTTTCTGTGGCTGTATTGCTTACCAAAATGTCCGTTAAAGTTTTTAATGAAAACTAAATGATATTATAAAACAATACGTTGACAGTATCTTGTGATGCTATATATGCGATATATATATATATATATATATATATATATATATATATATATATATATATATATATATATATATATATATATATATATATATATATATTTATATATATATTAACTTAATCGTGTGAAACAAAGTAAGAAAAATAAACTCAAATTTCCACCTGGAAAAGATGCAGTAGATTTTTCAAATTCTTTTATATTTCCTGATGCACTTCATCGGCTGACACCATTAGATCGGTACTAACGAAAATTCGTTCCCTTTTTTGCTGTAACTGTTCAGGAATATATTCATCCTCGTGATTGTAAGAGATTCGCAATTTTGCTGGTATCACGTGATATTGTGCAATAAATTTTAATCCTTTGTGCTTTTCAAGTTCGCGCTTGACTGTCGGTTGCAGTAAATACATTTGTTTTACAGTTGTGAAATTCTTAAGCACAAGTTGATTATCAAACTTCCAGTTAATGTCAAATCCAGAGAATGATGCAATTTTTGTACTCCCCTGTCAAACTTTTGTTAACTATATCCTGTATTTCAGCATCTGTACATCTCTACAATACTTAAGATTATTTTTTTTTTATTTAGTCCCAAGATACAAACAATTACAGATTAGTATTTAATCTAGCAACGACATGGAAAAAATACAATCATTCGATCTTATGCTAACAAGATATATATTACGTGTAACTGTTATGCAGGAAGTATGGCAGGTATTGTAATCAACTTGAAAACTAAAGCTTTACTTGGTGTTAAGACACCAGCTGGATATAAAATAAGAGTAAAATCCGACTACGATGGTGATGAAAATAGAGATGTTTGTCAAGGAATTTATTTATACTTTATTTTGCGAAGATATTCTCGAGGGATGCCGAGAATATCATGTTAATGGCGAGGTTACTGACAACAGTTTCGCTAACTCGCCGTTACAAAGCGAATATCAAAGCCATCCAGTCTACGATTATACGAGGCAAAAAAAGTGGTATGGTCAGAAACATTAGACCCAAGAAAGTCATTTGAAACCTAACTAAACGTGGTTATCTCAAAATAAATGTTAGAGTTTTTAGTACTAACTAAATTCACTATTTGTCACATTGCTTTGTGCTAGAGGTCTTTCATAAATGATTTTTAATGGTCTGGTAATTGATCATCTGAATAGTATTCAGACGGATAATCGTTTGCAAATCTCGATATCGTAGCCACAGAAGAAAATAATCGACGAGATAATGCTGGAAATTATAATTTTAGGTATTTAGCTCTCCCTGTTGTATATTTCAACAAGATTATTGAAAAAGAAAAATCAGTAAGTCAGCTGCAAAATATTTTAATATTGACCATTCGGAGTTTTCAAGTGTAATATATGACGTAGTCATCTTAAGATACGATGAATAAAATTGAATGTTTATTTAATATCGTGCTAAATTTTTGTACCCCCAATGCAATTATAGCACCACAGCATCACATCATTTATATCATGCTGGATAAAAGATCCATAAATGCTCATCCAATACATTTTTACTGACGCTGTTATCTGGAAAAACTTATCCTTTTCTCCTTGCTCAAGGAGGACATTTACAAACATGGGAAAAGTAACCTCTGTTTTGAAACAATCTGACAGCTTCTTTCAGGACATTTAAGTGTATGATATTTGCTTTCGTGTGATATCCAATAATATCCAAGTCATTACTTAATTTAGTCAAAAGTTATTTATATAATGTCCATTGCAGAAAGAGTAGATGATCTGTACGACGTGGTTGCTAGTTCTTTCAAGAGGAAATGAGTGCTTAATCGTTTCGGAAATGATCATCTTGAAGCATATCTTTTTGACAACAATAGCAACATAATAGCAATAAGAAGGAGCAATTGCTGACGATCTCGCTGAAGTAACCGTGTCAGATAAAATATGTTATGGCTGATCAACGTCGGGTAGAAACAACGTTAAGTGTCACCTAAGAAAAAAATTAAAAAGTTCCACTTTATAGTTGCTAAATATCATGTTTTGGAATATCATTCGCCCGTTCATGAACGTTAAGAATCCTGGACGACAATATATATATATATATATATATATATATATATATATATATATATATATATATATATATATATATATATATATATATATATATATATGTTTAGACTATATATTCCCCAAGATTCTAGACCTGATGGATCTTACATCAGATTGTGAACAACAAATGTTGTCGATGTGTAAACTTGTCAACAGACAGCGAGCAGATTTATTATTATCTTTTCAGCTAATACGTTAGTTGGAATCCAACTGATGAAACGGTCGCTGTAACCTCGCCATTTCATCAAACTTTTGTTGCCTTTTGCTGCGATCAATCGTTAGATAACAAATAAGTCTTGAACCGTCCGCTGTAGTTCTTTTTCATAAAAGCTGCCGATTACATCATCTACAGCCAAATTCACTAGTATTCAAGTGACAGGTGTTGTCATCACCAACACCAAATACTTTCTTCGAACAGATTGGAGCATATCCTTTTTCAAACGTTTGCTTCTCCAGATAAATTGAAACTTTATCACCTACTCTAAAATTGTATCTGCGATACACGTTCTCGTTTAGGAGTAGAAACTTTTTAACAGCCTCGCTAGGTACAATTTTTATTGTCCTATGTTTTGTTTCATTGTAGTCTGATCTGAACCATAGCAGATCGTCCAAGTATCTGTTAGTGTCATTTGTTGTAAAATGCTTATAGATCTATTCTTTCAACGTACGGTTAAATCTTTCGACAATAGCACAATTTCCTTCGTTACAAGTCACATATTTACTGATATTATTTTGTGCTAGAAACTGTTCGAACATTTTGTTGAAAAATTGATCCGTGGTCCGTCCAGACTTTATTTGGTTTTACCTTTTGGCTAGCTAGATATCATTCAAAGTAATAATTATACTTTTATCGTTTCTTTCGGAACAGGAACACTAAACACGTACTTACTAAAAACACCAATCACGTTAAACACATACCGCTTTTTATCATTATCACCAGCAACATTGACATGTGAGATCTATCGTCCAAATATCATCACAGCATTTGTGACAACTTTTCGTCTCCGAAACGTTTTTACTTTTGCGCTTTTGATGTGCTAGATTATCATAAAGTCCGACGCCTAACTTGTACCTAGCGCCAATGATACCTTGCATTAGTATGCAAACAAATCGTTCTCTAATTCTGCTCAGTTCATATCTCGAAGTTTGTCAAGCATGTACTTATCACAATCAGGTTTATATACATATCAGGACGCATTACACTTGGATCAACTAGATTGTACATTTCTTGTACTGTCAATGGCTTATCATTTTCATCAAGTTGTTCATCAAGCGGATTCCACAGGTTAGTAAATTTTTGACCTGGCAACGTCCAGCAGCCACTAGGTTTCTGTAATATGCTTATCAATTTGTGAATATTCATACCTAATATAATAACTGCTCGGTGATTGCAAAGTAAGTAGCTTTTCTATTTTGTTCCAAACAAAGATCATGATCCGCATCACTTTCATTTTATACTTTAGTCGTCGCGTAAAATAACGTTTATTAGTCCTCCATCAAGCACTCCATTTCCGGTAACTATATTTAATACTTAAGATTATTTCAGAAATATTCTCTTTCCTCTTGCATATTCCACACAAATACTTTCAAGCATCAGTCTGTTTTTCTTTGTTGTTTCCGTTGTTTCGTGTGTGGTTTTACTTCTGCACATGAGAAAATATGTAGTGATCTTAGATATTTGCTATTTAGACCAAATTACAGGCAATCTAATCATTTGCAGCACTAGGATTAGATGTAAACTGCAGCACCAACTTTAGAAAATCCCTGCCAGTAACCGTCAAACATGACTTGATAACATTCACAAGTATCAGTTCCAACTGGCTGAATTTGATTCCACAAATATTTATTTCTGTATTTGTTTGATGATATAATTAGTTTGATGACGTCGCTAGGTGGAAGATTAAACAAATCAAAATAATTGTTTGTTTTCTTTTGTAAACTGCTATCCATTGCGTACCAGATAAGACATCGAAATTCTCAATATTTACGATACAGTTAGTTACTTGAAGTTGAGATGATCAACTCATCTTTTGAAAATACTCCAGTATATCCGCTAATATCTTTAACTTTATCTTAAGATCTCAAAGTTGTTTAGCGGCGCATTACTGGAAGCAAATGACCATTTCCTCTTGTCGCTTTTCGTTTCCTTGTTGTGGTTCGTGTTTTCATTCCCGATTATATTCCCAGTAGATTCGGAAGTAGGCTTCCTACAATTCCCGCCAGCAGAGGAACGATGAATCCTACTTATTGGGTCCTGATTTTAGTTACTCTACGTTTTGGTGGCATTTTTATGTATTGTTGTTAGATAAAAAGTGTTAGATAACACTGTCTTACACAAATCATTGACCGTTGGACAAAGTTGCACAAGTTGCTTGATATCGTCTCCAGTAATTAACTTTTTAGTTACTTCTGATACTGCACTTAGCACTGCTCTACCTAGTGTACCTGGTACGAGATACAGCTTTGGAAGAACATCTTTATGCAGTAGTTGCTAGTGCAAGTCCTAAAAAAAACTCCTCTTCGTTTAGCAGCTGCAATATGAGCTACTGGCATATTTAGAACAAACGATTTATCGGATTTTATCTTAGCAGTATGCCGTTGTGTTAACAGAAGTTTTGTTGGTGTATCTAATTGAACCGCTGATATTTGTAGTGATACTGCAAGTTGATAACATTTTAATCTGTCCTTGCGATAGGTTTATTTCTTTCATAATATACTTTATTTTATTTTGCTTCATAAAATTCATTCTACCCTTGGTAACGTCAATCGTTACGAATTTGTCAGATACAACTAGTGCAAATATGTTATAACCAACAATCTCGAACTGCCCCTAGTGTCAATATTACCTCAATATCGGAGGGTGAGTGAACAGCTTGCTCCGAATGCTTCGATACGTCAAAGTAATATATCTGGTAAATTGATCTAAACTCCTCAGTTGAGTTTTGAGATCCCCTGCAGATACGAGTCCGGCGGAAGCATCAGTGACATTGCCTTCGATTGCCTTTTCTGGATACTGTTTTGACTTTATTATGACAAATGTTTGTCTAATATTTACATGAGCAAAGATGGAATTTAATTGTTTTGTAGTTGACTGTCACGTCGGTCTTGCCACTGAAATTCAATGAATAGTTATCTCTTTTATTCTTCGTTCAGTATTGTTGTTATTCTCAAGGTGTTATTTACTGCAAATGGTACTGGAGTGTGATAGATTGTTTTTGCATGAAATACATATTATTGTGTATGTGGAGAGCATTGACTCAATATATTTAGCTATTGAAGTAACAATTCGTGGCATCGACAACACTAGTCACAAATTGTACACCCGCTCTACCAGCTCACATCAGAGAATTGTTATTAGTGGATCATTCAAGTATAAGTATGTTTGAGACCATGAAAAAACTTTTTGCAGTCTCTGAAAAACTAAATTATCGTGCTAAGCGAAAGCATAGTCGTTATTTCGTTTGAGCCACTTATGTATGTTTTCCATTTAGCCCCTTAATTGTATAATCTTCTTTAAGTTGGCATACTTATTATACCATTATTGATTACCATCATTTGCGATTCCATTAGCCATCGCAGCTGGGTAAGTGACAATATGATTATTTCACTCGATAGTTAACGCACCTCTTACAGCAGCTTCATCAGCGGCTGCTCCAGGTCTTCTACTGTTAAATCATTCATTTAAAATCTCAATCTTCTGAACTTTCTGAACAGGGTACGTCCGGTGTTCGAATTTGTGAGGTGAAATCCAGGTACTGCTGAATAGTTAGTCTGTATTGTTTTTATAACTCCTTGTGCTTCAAGAACAGCTTAATGAGGCAGCAGAAACCTGTCGTCATGTTGAACGTTCTAATTCCATCCTTTTTAGGCTCCTCTTAATTTAATCGATACTCATCATACTAAAACTAAGCTATTTAATCGTCCCTGATTATTTCCTCGGTAAGATGAAAATAGTATTTGACAGATATTCGTAATTGTTAGACAAAATCTCAAACAGTTTGATAACGCTGTTGAGTCTTAGAGACAAAATTATTTTACACATTCGTAAACCCTCTAGAACACGGAAATATTATAGAGCAGCTGAACCGGCGATGATATTGTTTTTGTTACCAATTTGCTGATGATTTCTTTATCAGATGGGGATAACAGCTTCTTTGTTGCCGTTCACATAGCTCGCGCTGTCTCTGATTCTGGTTCTGTCTCAGAAATAACTTGTTTTATATGTGCTGAAATTGGTGCTGGAGTCCCTTTGACATTGTTGGCTTTCTTTTGTCTAACAGCTGTGCTTTCTGCAGATACTGCTCCAGTTACAAATGCTTTTGATGCGTCTATCGTGATCAACGCAATTTGGTTGGCAGTTCCTGATATGTTAACAACGCTTTTAAGTATATGTTTCAGAAGAAACCTTCTACTATGTTTCTGCAGTAATATTTCCGTTCTTTTAATATTCTTATACAAACCTGTCCAGTGAAACTTTCACTAGCAGACAAATCGCAGATGTAGATAATATGTTACAATCTCGTTGTTGAGATTATGCCCTCAGCCAGATTGATTTGTTAGCGTCATTGTTATTCAGGTTATTTGGTTTCCGACGTTTAGTGGATAGTACATTATCTGCTGTGGAATTACTTACATGAACGAATATGGTGAAGCATCAGGAGAAAATCTGCAGATTGTGATAATCCACTTGTGCGGTATTATCTATCGTATTTTTTTGTAAAACATAGTCTAAGATTCCATTGGCATAGTCTTATAAATGATATCGTTGATTTCCTTTTGTATATCTGCTATTTTTTCCTGTCGCTTAATCGACTCGTAAATAATGTTTTTAGGTTCCTTTTGTACCGCATCTGGATTGCCAACTGCTGCAATAATTTGTTCGGCTGTTCTTTCGGTACTTCTCCAGCTAAAGCGAGAAATCTTTCTTTCGCATTACTTGAAACACAACATCTAGTCCTTCTTTCTTAATTCTTTATAGAATCTCTGGTTAAAGCTTATAAATATCCGGCTGTTTTCCAAATACGGCTTCGGTAACAAGTCAAAAATGTTTAGCAACTTCTCCTGTCGTATTTTTTTGCGGTTCTCAACGCTTTTGTTCAACTTTTTTTCTCGTCACGATATTTTTTAGCGTCCATTTTTAAAACATGTGAACCAGAAAATTATCATTACCACATCGGAACATATGCGATCTCGAGTTAGCTTGTCAAAGATAAAAGTTGTACTTGCTAGGCCTATAACTGTGTGGTAAATTTCAGCAAATTTCTCTTTTGACACTTCTACGCACTGCTCTCGAGTTATATTTTGGACGTCGACGTTGTCAAGTTTAGCGAATAGCATAGCACATCTAGTATTTCGTTGTAATTAACGATCGACGTTATGGAACCTTGTACAAGATAAATCGCAATACATTTTCGGTTACGCGACAATGAAAACTACGATGCTATCTTGTTCATCTTGGCGTTGTTCAGCGGAATTTCGTCAAATACAATAATCTTATGCTGATCCAAATCTAGTTCGGGAACTGCAATAAGACCTTCCAGTTGCTTTATGACAAAACTATCCTCGCCAGCACAATAATTTATGTTTAGTGTTTCTTTATATTCACTAAGCAATTCATACTATCCTGCTCTTGATTTATCGACTAAATATATACCTTGTAGTTGAAAATATTGGCATTGGCCAATCATATTGGTCCTACTATAAAATAATGACAATCTGGCCGTTCGGTGTTATGTTTATTTTGGATTAATCGTTTGGTATCAAAGTTGAGTACGCTCATTCCAATGTAATATATTTTTACAAAAATATTTTCATGCTTTTAAGTTAAATTTTATCACACGATAAGACTAATAACAAGGTATTACACAAAATATGGCACGTTAATTAAAAGTACAACCGAAGAAACCACAACAACGGCAGCTGGAGTAGATCTAACAAAGTATCTAAAAAACTCTTGAACTGCAATGACCGACAACATGAGTATGTCAGGTCAGCAAGTAGTAGATTTAGAAACAGCATATCTTCCAGTAAACGTAAATAATAAACATGCTATTGGTTATTCTCAACTAAATTATGTTGATAATAACAAGCTATCCCTGACCGGTAAAACGATGAGCGGAACCTATATATGGCAAACAATAAACTTATAAATTTAGATGTGACATATCCACATTAAAATGTGAACTTGAGTGAAGCTGTTAGTTATGGCAAGCTAAAAATAGTTGACAAAAGCAGACTAATGCTGACAGACGGAACGAATACCTGAAACAGATATATCCAGAAAAAGCATACTAAATTTATAAACCGCATATCCTACGGCTAGCGTGAACTCAAGTCAAACTGTTACCTATTGTCACCTAAAGTATGCAGATGATAATGTTGTCGCTGACCTGTGGAACAATAACAATAAACGTAGATATGTCCGCCAGAAAGATAGTGAATTTGGAGATAACGTATCCTCCACCAAAACAAAATCTGAGCCAAGCTGCTAGTTGGAATCCACTATGTACAGTAGCTTTTTATAAAGATCAATACATAAGGTGATACGGTAATGGGAAATCTAAAATTTACCGGTGGCTCTAAGATAACTGGATTATAAACAAATTTTCAGCCTGCGGAAGTTATTGACACGATATCTTACACTCAGCTTAAAGGTGCTCTGGCGCCCTTCTTACACCGTAGCGGAGGACTGCCGACCGTAAAGTGGTACATAACATAGAATTCGATAACACAATGCTGAAAAATAATGATTAGCCAACAAACTTGAAATTTCTCAAAACCTACATTGCAATTAAAGCTGCATATGTGATTACTTGCACGATAAACATAGGCGCCAATAAGATATATCAAGATATAACTCAGCAACAGATTTCACACATAAATTTTATGATGTCTCCGTGACAAGTGTGCGATCAGAAAAGACAATCGCTGAAATAGACGCGCTGTGTCTCTGGAAATCGGAAGATAGGACAACATTCACATTTAACATGTGTGCCAACATACATCAGATCCGACAAACAGTGCAGTGATAGTTTTGCGGTAGATAGCATACAAGGAGTTAAAATAGCGTCGGCAATATTCCACATCGGTTGGCGAAAGTGATAATCGCTGAGAATTCATTGCTGGTTAGTCGAAGCAAGTTCATGAAATTTATCCAAATTACGCATTTGCGTTTAACAACTCGATATCAAGAGGATCGGAACGGACAACAAACGGAGAAACGTCTAACCTTTTCCCTGAAAATACAGTGCCCAACATCCATCGCTATATGTAATTTCAACCAAATGGCATGTTAAATGTTAACGTAGGATGTATTGGTGGTTGGATGTATTTTACGATAACTCAGCCTGTACAACATGTCAAAAACATATGTTAGCACCTCTTAACAGTTTGCACTAACCACAGAGGCAGCTTCTAACAAGTACAGTAATTTCAGGATTTTTGTTGCAAACGCGAAAAGTCCTCATCACGGTCTGACAACTTTTCAGATATACGCGGTTGACGATCTAATGTAAGAGTTATTAATATAGATGACAACAACCGACCAAACAATTGCCAGAGCTGCAAAAGAGTTTAATGATAGTATTTTTAATCTAACACTGGATATTTCAGTCGCTGCCGTTTGCTTCCTTAATTTGGATAGTGCAACAGAAGCAAACGCCGAAAATAAAATCGACAAAATGACAAAAATTAACTTTAGAATCACCAACTTTGAATTGGTTTGAGAGGTCTTCAATTAAAGACGCTATCATAATATTTGGTATAATCGCTAAATACTGCACTACAATTAATTACGAAGAAGAACGACTAAAAATTGAAATGTTGATGTCAAATACTTCGCTCAAGCTCAACAAATACAATTCGCTCACAATTAACAGATAAAATTTTATCAAAGCAAAATCACATTGGATAAAAATCAGAAGAAACAAAATCGAATCAGAAAAGTTCACTATGAACTAGCGGAAGCAAAAAAAAGATAGATTATCAAGTGATTATCTAATTGAAGGACAAGTTAGATAACCCCAGTATAGTTCGTGAATTTGTTATGGACTATCATGATAAAAGGACGTCGTTGGAATTGGTGGGAGAGCATTCATAAATCTTTTTCTGCTGAAAATATTATGGGTTAGAGTTTCACTAACAGCAGCAGGTAAGAAGATTGAACCACGGTTCGAGACCAATAAAAGTTCTTGCAGAACTTGAACTTTCACTTAAACAAACTTTTATATCAAATACGATCCTCTATCCGAGGTGTTAAATACGATATGGACGATTTGATCAGAGAATTCCATGATATTGATATGTTGAAATATACAAAGGTGACCATTGATCTAGACGTATCAGATTGATTGATTGATTGATTGATTTAATTTTAACGGCGCACCAGTACTTTTAGGCTATTTAGCGCCATACAGTAGGTTATATGTGTAAAAAGAAAGGTTCAATATCGACAAGCGATATAGTAAAAAAACCATAGTAGTTAAATATAAAATGGCAAATGTTGGTAACAGTTAAAGATGTTGGTTCCCGATCAACGGGAAATGAAAATGATGTATCTTGATGAAAATATGTAAATAATAGTTGGCATTTGCATTAGTTAAAAATTAGTTTGGGTAAGGTCATACAAGTTACAGTTTAAAATAAAGATTTACTTCCTTTAGGAAATCTAAAATACTAGTGATTTGAATAGTATCAAAAAGTTCCTGCATGTCGTGTACATTATAGTATTTATCACGCGTAGGTTGCAGGTCGGAACACGTGGTCATAAAGTGTTTAACAGTAAATGGTACATTGCAAGGAACGCACTCTGGTGGATCTTCACCTTTTAGTATGTGTGAGTGGGTAATGTATGTATGACCGATTCTGATTCTTGTAATGACAACCTCCTCCCTACGAATAGTTCTGTAGAAAGGAGTCCATTCTCCCAAGATTGGTTTGATGGCATGAAGTTTGTTATTGATTGCATCATCTCATGATACCTGCCACTTTTGACGTAGATACTTTTTGATACAAGGTTTAAAATCAGAATATGGTAATTTAAAATCCGATGGTTCTAAAGATAGGACCATCTTAGAAGCCCGGTCTGCTTCTTCGTTACCTCTAATACCAATATGGCTAGGAAGCCAACAGTATACTATATTGCATGATGCACTAAGCTCAGAGTTTTTGACCAGAACTTTCACCAATCGTGGATTATCTAGTTTGATATTGTGTAGCGTCTGTAGCACTGATAATGGGTCACAGAAGATAATACTATTTAGAATGTGTTTAGATTCGATAAACGTCAGAGCAAGGTCTATTGCTCTGATTTCCGCTGAAAATATGCACGCATCATTTGGCAAACGCTCTTTGGTTATGTGTTTGGCACTGACGAAGGCTGCAGCAACCTTATCAGCAACCTTTGATCCATCAGTATAAAATTTAGCATAATGTGTAAAGTCATTGAAAAGATCATGATAAGAGTTCAAGAATAGGATAGGGTTTGTCTCAGAGTTTTTCCGATCGTGTAACGTAAAAATCACTTGAGGTTGCTTAATGAGCCAAGGTGGTGTTTTCGAGACAAATATTGTCTGGATTGAAGATAGATTACATTTGATTTGGTTAAAGCAGGATGATATTCTAATACCAAATGAAGGTATAGCATTTGGTTTATTTACGTATAAAGCTTTGTAATTTGGATGAAAAACGGCCGAAAAAGCAGAGTTCAGAGGGTTGGATCGTAACGTAAGAGAATAATGTGCAGAAAGCATTTCTCTGCGATGCGATAAAGGTGGTTCATTTGCTTCTGCGAGAAGTCTTTCACACGGAGATGTCTTAAATGCACCTAGTACAAGTCTTATTCCCTGATGATGAATTGGGTCAAGCATTTTCAAATATGACTTCCTAGCTGAACCATAAACAATGCATCCATAGTCTAAGATGGAACGGATAAATGTTCTATAAAAATTAAGGAGGACTTTTTTATCAGCACCCCAATCAGTGTGAGCAATTATTTTAAGCAAATGTAAAGCTTTTAAGCATTTAGCTTTCAAATTCTTAATGTGTGGTATAAATGTCAGCTTTTTGTCAGATAGAATACCCAAGAATTTTGTTTCCTCAACAACTGGAATAAGTGTTCCATCCAGCGTGAATTTAGGGTCATCATGATGTCTTCGCAACTGACAGTAATGCATGCATACTGTTTTTGATTTTGAAAATTTGAAACCGTTATTACTGGACCAACTTTGAATCTTATTGATATTTTGCTGGAGTTGCCTCTCAATTATATGCATGTGCTTTGATCGATAACAAATTAAAAAAATCGTCAACATATAATGAGCAATCAACACCGGGACCTAAGCATTTGGTGATACTATTGATGCTAAATAACGTCACAGATAAAATACTGCCCTGGGGCACACCCATCTCTTGCTGGTGCTTATCGGAGAGGGTAGAGCCCACTCGAACTTTGAATTCCCTGTCAGAGAGAAAATTGGAGATAAATAAGGGAGAACGGCCTTTGAGTGCCAGATCGTGCAGGTCATTTAGTCATTTAGACTTATCAGAAAGCGTATTCTAAGCATTCTATTGATAGCAAGTACCAGCTTAACGAAATGAAGATGAATAATCTGTTGGAAAGCTGTAGAAAAATAGGTGGAAAGATTAGGTTGTACTTGTATCAACATGAGACAAGATCTTTATAAGAGCACTTGTTGATACGTTGACAATTGTAGAGGACATTAGATGACATTAAATATGTCGACTTTTTGTGACTGATAGTATAGCTATTATAGTAGTAGAGAAAAGGGCCGCTTTCTGACTCATGTGCCCAATTCTTCGTGACAAATACATTGGTCACGATGATCTTCCACTACGGACGATCATCGAGATATCGTTTAAGACGCAAAGGAGCTATGGATCGGTGATAGTGGAACAGTGAAAGTTTGAACTTTCCTGTGAATAATTGAGTCCGTGAGACAGAAAACTTCTTTCAATTACTACATGGTTTACTAAATACCACATTGAAAAGAATGAGAATTACCTGGTGAATGAAATATATAGTTTTAACGTACAGATAAGTGTATGCATTACCTAATATGAACCTAAAAACAATTTTATATTATTGCTCTCGCGTGGGAGAAATAAATATATGTACATGTAAAGATCTCACTAAGGTTCAAATAGGCTTTTATAATGAACACGTACAAGTGAATGTCAAAATCGAGGTGTGTAGCATATCATGTTTATACTTTTATCCCGGATCTTACCACAATCGTATAGAAATTTATCCAAATATTAGCATTATTATCTCTGGAAATTGCATGGCTTTTCTTTGTCCAGAACGCTTAGATATCATGGTATGAATAATCTGCAGCGTAATTAAAAATTTTGTCCTTAATCTTTGGCATGGTGTTAACCAAATAAAACAAAACCTAATAATGCAAGTAAACTAGTAGTCCAAGCCTACTTAAGCAGCTTTAATAGACTTTTCTCAGATAAATAACAATGGGATATATGTATATTGAACATCCATGATCGAATGTCTATAGAACAAAATATGCCCGCCTTTATAACAATAAATGTTTTTATGATAGTGGCATAAAACTCCGCTGTTACTGGTATGATCATTTCGTAAGGTATTTACTCTATGCGAACCTTCAATGTATAATTAAAAAAATAAGTTTAATTTGCGTTGCATGAAAACGTTTATCCTTTCAGATGAAAAAAATAATAGCTTAAGTTGCAATCTTTTGAACATTTGTAGAAAACTTTCCACTATTTCTTTCAGTACGCTTACTAAAAGTATACACTTCGACCATCATTATTAAGTATCTACTATAGTAATAACCATTACTAACAATACCTAATCGCTCCGGTGGCCACGTGGTTAGAGCGTCCGTCTCGAATGCGAGAGGTCGTGGGTTTGATCCCCGGTCCAGTCATACCAAAGACTTACAAAAATGTAACTAACAGCTGCCTCGCTTGACGCTCAGCATTAAGAAGTCAGTATTAGGAATGGTCGGCCTGGTGTTAGTATAATGTGATGGGTAGGACATCATGCTACATGTCTGCAGCATGATGCCCCAGTGCTAGACATCACTATATACTGCCACACTGCAGACATCGTAGCGATATGACTGAAAATTTGTTAATGATACGTTAAAATCAGAAACACCACAACCACACCACTAACAATACCAAACGCAATCTAAAATCCGAAAAAATATAAAATTGTGCAAATAATGAATATTGCTAAAATTATTCACTGATTTGTCTACCCACAAGGAAGCAAGAATTTTAAACATGTGCTCGAAAAGAATTGCAAATAAAATAAGCAAAATGATGTGGTATAATTCTGTAGGATTTCCAATTTAAAATATACTTGGAATACATGCATTGAAGTTATAAGATTTAATTTTGAATTGTCTTAAAAAAGGAGTTGCAGAAATACCATTAATCTTGGTTTTAGAAATGATTATTCATGAATCATTATACGCCAGAATACAGTACCAATTTTTTGAATGGTTGCTAATGTTACATGCATATTGCACTTGAGAGTTATATTGTTAACACTTACTGTACTGGCACCCGGTCCCCATCCACCCAGGATCACATTCAATACCGCCTCGGCACTCTCCAGTATTCCTGTCACACTGATTTCTCCCACAATGACAGAGGTATTCACATGCTGGGCCAAATCGTTTGAAATTGTGTGGACCGGGAGGACAATCTTCAGCTGAAACATACATGGCATGCACGAATGGCAAGACGTTGTTGACAGAAATCGGAGTTTCCCAATTTTCACCAGCTAGATATGTAGTGTAGTGTAGGAATATCAACAATAAAGTTCAAACGTCATGAATGACTTGCTAACACCATAATGGAATTTCTAGCTTAGGAAATGATTTTTCTGATATCATAAAAGCAAAAGTTACTATAACAGAATGACCGTCACAGAGAATATTTGAATAATGCTATTAAACATTCTCAATTTGCGATAATGTTTGTTCTTACGTTAACAAAAGTTAATGAAATATGGACATAAACGATTCAGCTACAGAATCAGAATGATTTTATTAATTTTGTTTCCCATTGTTGGAGCATTAAAATCCATCTTTTCTTATTTAAAAAATATATTCCACTATTAGAAAATGCACGAATATCGTGATGATTATCACCACAACTCACGCCCAATGCATACTTATCTCTACACTAAATTAAGTCTATCGTTTGAAGGCATCCGAATAAAGTTAGAATACAGATATACGAGAAAGATAGAAAGATATACATGAGAGAACATAGAAAGGGCAGGCTATGATGACAAAATCAGCATATATATATTTATATTTTTTAAAAATGTTTTCATTATCATAAGATTTAAGGACAGAATTCTCAAAAGCCCTTTCCAGATAAGATTTGATTGCGACAACTTTCAGTGTTTCACGTCTTTCCTGGAAATATGCTTTCATGCGTTTAGTTTCTTACTGCAGTTAAGCTTGTGTAGCACTCATGGGTTTATAAAGATAATGTTAAATGTCGTAAAGTAATGATAAATGATAGCACTCATGGATTTATAAAGATGATGTTAATTGGCACTGTAAGTTGATGAGACTTTTAACAAACCCACTACGTTGATTGAGAAGTCATTGTGTTTTAGATCTGAACGGATGCAGCCAACATAAAAGAATGATTTGTTTTGTGCAAAGCTGCATTTGCACCCTATAACAACATTTGAAAAGTACTAAGTCATACATAGAAAAAAGATACTATGATCGGATTCAAAATATTTAAACTTTAAATCGCTTCCTCAATAAGCTATTTGCATTGAAGTGTAACAAGGAAACAATTAAACAAAAGTGCATTAATATAATGGAATTTGGTTACAAAAGTAATGACCCCAACAAGCACAAAACAGGGTTGCAAGATAAACATAGTCGTCTATTATGTGCACATTTGCACACTAAAAAGTATATTATTTGCTATTTTTATTCAGTGACAGAGAATAAAGTAATACTGTTACAAATTCTCTTATCGTTGAAAATGTTTCTTCTTACGTTATTAAAGTAAATCATGCATTAACTATTTATAAATATGGATTTAACATTCGTATAGAGTGCCAGTTCAACCGTGTAAGCCTCAGTGGGCATATAATAAGATAAAATAATTCAATGGCTGAGCCATTTTTAATGCTACGACTTCTCACCACGATGTCTCATTCCCCAAAGCCCTTCATCAGAATTCGTGAGGGATGTGGAATAAGCGTCATATATTGCAAACCTATTTTATCATGAGGGGAAAAATCACTGCTAAGAAAATACTGACATTTTCTGGCTACATAATTGTTCTTTACCAGAAACTAGGATAGCTGCCTATAATACTGTCTGTTCTTACCGCCCATGTGCATTGTACAAAATTGCACCCACAATGTCTCTAGATATGGTACAGATTGAACTTTTATTAAATATAGGTATCCACCGACACATGCGATTTAGATTTGCTTGAATATCATGTTAGAACACATTTTCAAATGAATTAGTTTATAATTCAATTTTTTTTATTGAAATACGAATGTTAACTGAGTTACATATTTTTCAATGACAGTTCAAGCTAGAGAGACAAAGTATTTTGCATCTCGCGGTTTCGTGTTACGCGATCACTCTTGGAAACGCAAGTGTGATCATAATAGTGTGGTAGCTGTAGATTAACAGACTTAAACTATATAAAAAATGTTACGGGAGGAAATAAGGGAAAAAACATCATTGAATTAATAATGTTTGTGTAAGAGTATATCTAGAAAAATTAGTGGTTGGCAGAATCGTTTGGGAAATCACTATTATTTGGAATATTTATTGCTGAGAAGACAATTTAAATACAAAAATAAATAAAAGACGTCCGCTGGAGTGCTGGGTTGGTATGGTGTCGACGTGGTGTACAACTGAAAACAAAATTTTGATTTACAGCAGATCCCGCTCTATCCCAACTAGAAAATAAAACAACACATTGTGCATTATGTGAGCTCTTTTACTCAGAGGGATGTTAAATAAGCTATGCATGGTTTCCTAGTTTTGTTTACCTATTTGCCGCTGAAAGTCATTATAAAGTGGTTGTTGAGGTTCACTGCTGTTTCGTCCATTGTATGCTTATCCTATTCCCTAACCGTTCAACGCTCACCTCTGAAGCTAAACATTCCAGC
Organism: Potamilus streckersoni; assembly: GCA_016746295.1. Lineage (NCBI taxonomy): Eukaryota > Metazoa > Mollusca > Bivalvia > Unionida > Unionidae > Potamilus > Potamilus streckersoni. The sequence continues at coordinate 243,729 of JAEAOA010001622.1, forward strand.
AAGTCCATTCCTGATGCGTTGCCGCTTGTGCATCGGAAGAGGACTTGAAGATCATTTAGATTTAAGTGAAAATACTTTGTACAAAGTTAGTCTCATTCTCTTGTCCAGGTCTGTCTTAATTTTGTACACAAAGTCCTAATAACAAGCTCAGTCGTCCGTTGGCCAAGTCGTCTTCGATTCATTTGCCTTCCACAGACTGGCATTTTGTTTATTATGTCTGGAGAATAGACAGTCTGGGTACCCGCATAAAGAAGGCCATGTGAATTGTGGAACGACGAAATGACCACAGAATAGTGTTCGTAAAGACCAGAGTCTTGATGCAGACCGCCTAAAGATAAACACACAGAAGCAAAATGTCTCCAGACTAAAGCAAGTCAATGTGAAACGCATTTATTGAAACACTCGTGTAGCCAGATAAAAATAATTAATGAAAACTCTTGAGAAATTTGAATTTGCCAGTCGAAGCTGTATGTAATTGTGAATAAATACTTTTCTCTAATCCATGCTTTTCAAAATTGTGGCAGCTTGGTAAATGTCGGTGTTTTACGTCACTGACATATTTGAAATGATTAACGCCTAAAATACTGAACAATGACTTTATCGTATCCCTTCGGGCAACACATAATCTACAAATGCTCTTTCACAACCAAGGATTTATATTAAGGTAAAAAAATAAAATATGAGAGAGAGAGAGAGAGAAGGAAATGGAAGATATTTATCTTTGTGTTACATGGCATTGATGGACACGTTTTTCCTTTACTTTGGCTACTTCCAAGAAGTTATTTTTGTTTCCTTGTTTTTATTTTTTGCTCAGTAATGTATGACACTTATGCATAAATAGTCACATTTAAAAAAACAACACATTTTTTGTGCGCACAGTTCATCCCAACAACACAAAACACAATATTGTACCTTACAATATTTACTTATTATTTCAAACGCAAGGTGTTCATATATTACGTACCCAGAGATTGGCAATTTTCCTTATTACTGCATAAACAACAGAAAGAACACAAGAAAGCCTGAACTAATTTTTTCCTAACACATAAAGTTATGGGTAAATGTCCTTATTTACTGGACCACGTTTCTGACTTTTTTGTGAAATTTACGACTAATCATAGACGTTATATTACTGAACCACTTACGCAACGATTGTACAAAAATAAACATACCACCATCATTATAGAACATGCCACTATACTAGTTTTCTTACTACTAAACTTTCAGACATGTTTTCTAAGACTCATATACACCAACTGATGAAAAAGAAATTCTACAACTGAACTAAAGGGAAATAATATAGTCCTATAATTGTTTTGAACAATCACAAGCTAAATTAATTTGAAATTCTTTGTGAAAATAAATGATCAAACAAATCTACACTGAGATACCCTGAACAAGAGGGTATCAAGAGACAATGTGTACAACTTTATAATTGGATCCTATATATATATATATATATATATATATATATATATATATATATATATATATATATATATATATATATATATATATATATATATATATATACATATATATATATAAATATATATATTCGTCTTTCATAATAAAATCATAATAAAATTATATACTCCACTGTGAATTATAAAAATACCAAATAAAAATGCTACCTCCATGTTTATCACTTAAGTGAGGCCTAACCAGGTATCAAGAACACAAAAAACAAAAACAGATAATTTTAATCCATTTTACTCCAATTTCCTTTCGCGAGTCCAATCGAATAGTGCCGGCCAGAAATGTTCATTGTAAACAAACATACCAGAAGGCAGGGTTTAAAAAGTTTGTCCACGATCGCAGCCGATCAGTAAAGAGGAAAAAGAACAATAATTTCGTGGTCTTATTTGGACCAATCAGAATTACATAAAGTGAAATCATAATGAGTGGAAATATAGCAAATATGTAACTGAACATGCTGTATGAAAACAATATCAATATCGACTATGTGATAATAAGCACTCCTTCATTATATAAACTCCATGTGCTTGGATTCTAATTAACTTTATTAGTGTCATCTAAATCTCTTCATGAAAATTTTATAAATTCAATCCATTCTTAACATTCTAAAACATTCTAAAATCCTATGTGTGTGTGTGTGTGTGAGCATGAGAGAGAGAGAGAGAGAGAGAGAGAGAGAGAGAGAGAGAGAGAGAGAGAGAGAGAGAGAGAGAGAGAGAGAGAGAAGTGGTTGTTAACGATATTTTTAATAATATTTAATTTAATGGTATTTGCTAAGTCATGCCATGAATCAGATCAACTCTAATATAGCGTATTCAGTAGAAAGGTGCACTTTAACCCAGCACAACTAAGCAAGATCGCGTGTGTGAAATGCTCAATCGGAGCACTCAGTACGCTTAAGTAATATCAGCGTTCTAATTTTGACATCATTACCTTATTTATTAAACAAGTATTGTTTCTGTTTCTTTTTTGTTTCTTTTAACGGCAACATGAGCACATTATTGGCTATATCGGATCAAAGGAGATGCTAGCAAATTACCGTTCGAAAGGATAAACCAATGCAGTCAACTTGTATTGACCTTGGTGGGTATATAATCCTGAAAGGTGGGTAAGAAATATGACACTCCCACCATTGATCTACTCATCTCTTTCTTGTGAGTGCTTTAGTTCACTTCACACTATGGAAATAATATGATAAAACCATTGTGTGGGGAAACTGATTCTGCTTAAAACGGGTGTGTCTTAGATCATTGATTATTTGTATACCTCGAAAGCATTAAAAAACACAAAAACTAACATGCAACCATGATGCTTTGTCACACACAGGCAATCGTCAACAGCAAGAGCATAATTCATCGATGTGCATTGAAAAGAGAATTTAAGTAGTAAAGCTTAAAGACACCTGACACTACCTTACATATAACTAAAAGACATTAAACTGCGATTATCTAATTGGTTTGTTCAGTCTTAAGTTCTGTGTGTATTTATTTTAGATTTTTAAGTTATTTTAACAGTTTGAGATATATCGCAACGATGTCTGCACTGTGGCAGTTTATTGTGATGTATATCACTGGGGCATGATGCCGCAAACGTGTGCCATCATGTCCCACCCATCACATTGTCATGACACCAGGCCGAGCAGCCAAAACGCTAATCTCTTAACGTTGGACACCAGGCGAGGTAGCTGCTAATACAATATGTATTGCTCCTTGTATAATTCGGACTTGGTTATATATTTACAAGTCATATATTTACAAGTGCTTATGAAACTCTCCTAAATGTGAACAATAATCGTTTGCAATGTTTTGGCCGAAATAGTAGAACTAACGTGTCATTCCTTTTTGTATAAATACTATTTTAGTGTGGTGTAAGTAACTTTTATGATAACTGCCAATGTAAAAACTAGCCCCTCTCTCACTCCGTCACCCCTAATCACCAGCACAATAAAATTGGATTTTAATTAAACAGGATTGTTTCTGTCCCATTTAATGGAACTGCTACAACGAGTGCGCTATTTCTATACACGAACCTGCGTACTCGGTATAGTCCTTTGCTGAATCCAATTAATGTCATTGGCGATATGATTATTCTTTTCAAATGACACCTCAGCTGTGGGTATCGAATAACATTTACGTACATATTAGGGCAAAGGTGCACAAGCCCTCGGTCCACGAATGTGTTTTGTCCAGTCCTCAAGGCAAATTAAAAAAATCAACAGAAATCTGGCCCGTGAACTGTAATTATATTAAAGAAATTAGTGTTTGCGACCATCGAATGATCTTAGAAAATGCATTCTGACATTTGGCTGAAAAAGGTTGTTGTTGTTGTGGGGCGTAACGCGATTTTTCAGCATACGATAGGCTATACATGGCAGCCAGTATTAATGGTGGGGAAAGAAACCGGGAAATCCCGGGGGAAAAAAAGCACCGACCCACAATAAGTTACTAGCAAGCTTTCGCACATATCCACATTCGCCTAATCCTATAATCGAACACACGCAGACAGATGTGAGATGTCAGTGATCCATAACTGAGAGCGCTTTAGGCCACTCGGGGCGCCGTAAAAGGTTGTGCACCCATGTATTAGGGCAGTGGTGTTCAAACTTTTTGAAGCTGTGGATTCCGTAGCATGTCATGGTCAGATGGTGGACCCCTATCAGCCTATCCAAACAATTTGCCTGATTGACATTTTTATTATGTTATGTAATCCATGAAAGACATCAGTAAGTAATAACCATATAATAGATTAGAGTCAATACAGAATAGTCAGCTCATTACTCAGTTGTTTTTATAATTGTTGATGATAATGAAAAATTTGCAAATGTACTATTTGTTATTCTTTGTTGGGACCTGCTTGTGGACCCCTTGGCAACATGCGACGGACCCCAAGGGGTCAGCGGACCACAGTTTGAAAACATCTGTATTAAGGAAAGGACTGAAACATAAAAAACTAATATGTGTGTAGGATTAGTCTTAGAAGTTGTGTCATGTTCAGTCATGTACTCTGAATAAAATTAAAGAATATCAACGCACTTACCTTGCCCAACGCACGTGTGAAAGGTAATGACAACGGTGAGAAATTGCAGTGTGCTCATCATTTACTACACTCTTAGTACCCTTTTAAGGGATTACTTTGCAAGCCTTTCCCTTAAAGTCCTTGGTCTTAACAGTTACTTTCTTCGGAATAGGCTAATGACTGATCTCTCTATTATTCAACTAGGAAGTAATAAAGTTGAATAAGTGGGGTGTTATATGTTGTTAATTACGCTGTACTTAACACATGGTTGGTCTCACCTGGTAAGGTGATTTACTGAGTTGCAAGGTATGCATTTTATGCACTACGAAATTGGAATGTTTAGTCTGATATATGTCCTTAAGCATAGCATTTTTGTTTACATAATTTATTCTTTATACTTACATATATGCACACATACATACGCATATGTACGATAGCTCATACATATAAATATATGTGGGTGCAGTCGTCCACCCAGACATATACTTGCGCAAATGAAAATATTAAATAATACTTAAGTTCTCTGAGAGACATTTCAATCGCTTGCAAAAAATGTGTTTCAGACAGAGGGGAATAATCAAAGCTCAATATATTAGATTCATTTTTTAATACTCAATACCGCTTCATTTAATGTCCAAAGTAGGCTCGCACACAATTAACGATGTACACCCTTTTCAAGGACACAAAAATAGGTCAGTACGATAAACCGGTTTATAAACAGGTTGTGTAGCTTTCTGTTTAACTATGAGAAGTGCAAAACGACATTGGAGCACAACCTATGTAGCAACGCGTATCAATGACTGGACTACTAAAGTCGCTGATAAATCCATGAAAGATGTACACGTAATGATGTTGATAGAGGTTTCATTTATAGGGCTTAAAATCATTTTTCAAAGAATGACAGGCTATTGATGGCGGACAATATATTTCATGGAGGAGAAACACAGGAATAATCCAAAAGAACCGTCGACTCAAGGAAAACTACTCTCAAGCACGAATATATTAATGGAACTTTAAATAAGATTTTTGAATCAAACAAGTACGAAGAACACAAGCAATGGAGACTGTAGTCACATTATTTCAGCTATAAATTGGTGTTTGTAATATCGAAAGTGAGAATATAGCACTTGATGTTTATGAATAATGTCAAGTTTTGGTTCTTAAAGATCTTTGCCGTAGAGATGCTTAGAGAAATTAAAATCTACACCTCAGTTGTAACTGGGTTCAGTTGATGAAACACAAATTGTCTTATTTAATATTGCGTTACCGTACTTGTAACGATTAATCATTGGTTATTACTAATTACAGGTTGATCTTCGAAGAAAAAAAAACATATTTAATAGTTAATGATCTCAGAACTAAGAATTGAGGCAAATATTTGTTTACATTTATGGTACGCCTTAACATAGAGGATAATAGCTTTAATGGAGTTGGGTCATATATTTATTATTGATTCCCATGATTTAAATAGATAAAAATGGTCGGATACGTTACAAGGGACGTACAAATGTTCGAGACTAGGCTTGCTATGTTGGAAGACAATTCAGAAATGAGAGTAAGATAATTGACAATATTAGATCCCTTAAAACCAATGTAAAACTCCGGTATCAGTGGTTCATGGTGAAACAGAAGATATATCAATGATATTTACTTCAGTGGTGGTTTTTGTTTCTGGTTTGAAAGCTTCTGATATTATTATTAAATTAACCATTTCGTATATTTGTATGTTCATATATATATATATATATATATATATATATATATATATATATATATATATATATATATATATATATATATATATATATTAATAGATGAGGGATTATTTTATTTACTAATAGATAATGTATAATATCAATTACTAATAGATATCGAATATAATTATATCGATAATGATTAACACTTAAATGTTTATAAATTTTCAAAATGTGTTAGTAGCTTCAATCTGTACAGGAAATCCAGTTTTATTGATAAACATTTTATTTATTTATTTTATTTACCCAACAGCTAGTTGTATTTTGTTCTTCGCTCTGAACTGCCACGATAATGAGCCGTAGTCACAAAACATTATGGCAGCGTGCATTTACTAAAGTGGAACATCCCTAATATTTAAGATAATGAATTCTCCAGATATTCTAATAATCTGATATAGGGATAATTCCTTACATTAGGTGGTTTTAAGCAAGTTTTAGTTCTTAAAGATATTTGTCACGAAGTTGCTTAGAGATTTTAAATCTACAAATAGGATTCAGCAGCATGAATTATGCGAAAGTTATTGAGAATCGGCTAAGTATGTGCGTGCTTATGTAACTAATATTATAACAATCATGTTCAGTCCTACACTGTAAGACTGACGTTGATAGTGTGGGTGAATCGGAAATAAATAAAAGAAGAAATAATAATTTAGTTGCTCAAAAAAGACGTATACAACGCAGTATACTACCCCTTAGCTACGATTTCCCACCTATAAAGGACGCCAGCCGGAAATGACGTACATTTATCCCAACGAGACCAAATACATGCTTCTTGGTGTCGAAAAATAAAAAATTATAAACCATGGATAGGAAATATTTAGATGAAACTACTGAAAACTAATATACTGATATCGATATGCGTGCGCAACGCACTAGATTATGTCGCTTTCAAAACTGTTCCATTGTTTCAATTTATATTGAAAATTCCCATTAATACAGATAAAATGGAATCAATATTTGGCTTCTCTATGTCAGCCGACTTTATTAAAAAAAGAAAATCGCACACTTAAAAGAATCCAAAAGAACCAAACTTTACTTCCTTATGTATGCCGACGTCACAAGAAAAATCGGCACACTTTAAAGATACCAAAGTAAGTTTTTGGGATCCTTTAAATTTGATATCCTGTCATAAAGTTTAAGGAAAGAGTTTATTGCTCGCTCCAAGTTGTGTTTATCCATCAGCCGAGCTTCTATTTGTTTCACAAATGTGATCATAATTTATCTTTGCAGGGCAAGTAGTATACCCAATAAAAAAGTGCTTTAATAACACTTTTGTAACCCATGCTAGCGAAAAGATTATCATTTGCACTCACAGTGAATGCATTTTAAAATAATGTGACAATATTATTTGTGACAATACCTTAGTATAGTTATCCTGCATACAATAAAATCTTTGCCAGTTTGCACCTTGTAACCTCATGCATGAATGGTAGATGCATTTAAATAATCGGGTGATATTTTCGTCTCTTTTGTGATTTTGTTATTTGACATAAGTGATAAACACTATAGTAACGATGTGGGTATATCTTTTTCTTTAATAAATTTCGTATGATGAAAAAAGAAGGTATAAATGATAACAATGTAAGGTTAGTTTCTTTTATTTTATTTTCAAATAAGTGCATGTTTATCATTTTTTGTACCTTGCAAAGGAAGGGGGCCGCACATATTCGGAACATAATAATTAATTCCTTTCTTATTTGTTTGGAATAATGGAGCAAATATGACAATACTGACTAGCAATGATAAACTTTTAATTTACGAGCGCACACACTAAGACATCTTGAAAATAAAAACAAACAATAAAATTAACAGGTAAGAGCTTCATATTGCAGCAACATTGAGAAATTTGCTCAACAGTATTTTCTCTCTCTCTCTCTCTCTCTCTCTCTCTCTCTCTCTCTCTCTCTCTCTCTCTCTCTCTCTTTTATGTAATTGAGTGCGTATTATATGCAGCATTGTTTTACAACGTGAAGCCTAAAATTTAATATATTTGTTTTAATATCTCACGTTCACTTTCCTTAGAAAAAAATGTATACATATTATGTAGAATATTTTCTGTTAAGGTTTATCGTTTAATAAATGAATATTGATAATTTGACCGGAAGACTGCTATTGAGAATGTTGTTGTGCAGATGCATATATTTTTAGCATAAAAAATGTATATAAATTTTTAAAAAAGATCTAGCACGATATGTCTGCTTGTGTTTTTTCTCATATATATGTACGTTGCAAAGTATGATTATTTTCTTTGAAATAATATCAATTTCGTTTAAATTTAGTTTTTTTCCTAAATCCTATTTCTAAATCGTATCTTACATATTATCAATTTGTTATATTAAGAAAAAGAAATTAAAACTTGTTAAGTTGTGCCGAATTGTTTTTCGAGTTGGGCTGAATTGTCTTGGGCCAAATTGACTATAATCCGGCATTAATGATACAACTTTTCCATCCCCTCACCCTATTCAATCTCACAGCTTGAATTCCCTTTTTCTGATAAACAGTTTCTTTCCGAAAAAGAAAGAATCTTTTTTTCTCATTATCACTCTTTAGGTTACATCCATATGCAACACAGTGCATCATATTTGCTGTAGAAAAGCACGATCGTAAGATATATCACAAAAACATTTACGTCAAACACTTGAATGGCTAGGTTGAATAGAAGGGATAACGTCATAACCGTGTTTGGCACGAGGAAACTACCGATTTTTTTTTACGGAGATTGCTGAATAATTTTTTCATTTACATTAATAGATTTTTAAGTCCAAGTAATAATGTGCATACCATAACAAATACGTTTTGTTTATGACTATAATAATATTATACGTTTGTACAATATAGGTGGCCGGTGACCTTTATGTAACTTCAGTACGTAGTCCAAACTGATAATAAACAAGAAAAAGATCATAAAAAAACAAAATTTGTTTACTAACATGTCTGGACAATAACGATTCGACCAAGAGTCATTAGCATGTCAAAAAATACAACACATCCTTTGCTTTGAATATTCAAGTTCGACTCAGATCGAATTTACCAATTTACATAAAATGTTAAGAACATACACTTTAATGTCCAAAGCTTTAAAACGCCTGCCATAGATAGTTTTTATGTTGATGTGGCTATTATGTTAAATATGAATAATCTTCTGTTCCAAAAAGAGCTACGTAGCAGACGCCGTCATAAAGAGATCATACACTTAAATAAGGCTTTAAAACTGACAAGCAATATCAATTTTAAAACATCCCAAGCCAATGTAACAATAATAAAAATATAAAGTTATAAAGAATTGTAACACTAAGGGTTACATTTTTTCTGAGTTATCGTACTGATACATTATTTGCTGCGTGATTGGAAAGCTAAAATTTTACCAGGATAAATTCAGAAAAATACAACATTAAACTCTTAAACAAAATTTGGAACAAAGTTATAAATACTTACTTTTGCTTTGCAGTAAAACGTTTCTCATCATACACACTAACACACACATACACTATCTATCTATCTATCTATCTATCTATCTATCTATCTATCTATCTATCTATCTATCTATCTATCTATCTATCTCTCTCTCTCTCTCTCTCTCTCTCTCTATATATATATATATATATATATATATATATATATATATATATATATATATATATATATATATATATATAAAGAATACAAATCATATGGCGAATAATAACCCTCTCAAGCGTACTGGATCCACCAAGGGATCACGTGTGTCAGGGATTAATTAAAATAGATGCAATAAACTGACAACGAACAGTACGAAACTAGTAACTAACTAGCCTAAGCGCTTTCGACTCTTAATGAGTCTTTTTCAAAGGCAAATACAAAACATAGTTACGACAAACAAATAAACACAAAAACGTTGTGTTTGTAAACCTCTACATTTCTGTCTTCACATGTGCTAAAACTATAAATACAACCAGCTTGTATAGACTAGTTGCGGAAACTGAAAACGTTGTATAATTCCCTAAAAGTCTACAAGCCAAAGCGGCATCTATTTTTACTTTGTGTACATATGTAACGCAGATTATATCCCGGATATTTGATTCTATACCGGTTATTCTTATAGTAAAAATTGAAGGATAATAAGAAGATTTAGAAAATGTTAAATTCTACTAGTGCATAGTTTTCATTTTCTAGTCTTCTTGGTTTAGACCGCTTGGTTTCAATGTTCTAAGGCGGCGTATCCAGTATGATTCCTTTTCCTTCCTGGTTTCGGAACTCCAGCTGTGGTTGTTAGCAATAGCGATAAGTATTATATCACTGAAAGTGTGGCCAGGGGAGGAGAAGTGATCTGCGACCTGGCTTCTGTACAGCTTTTTTGTCATCCAATCAGATCTATGAAGGTTTATCCTTTTGTGTAGCTTTTCAGTTTCTCCCACGTACTGAAGGCCACAGATCTTACATGTGATGAGATAAATCACATTCTCTGTTTTGCACGTTTTGTTTGGACCATGTATGTTTAGTTTTTCTTTAGTCACTGTGCTAGTGAATGTCTTGGTCTCTATCATATGTTGACAGGTTTTGCATCTTTTATCGCCACAGGGTCCAGATTGACTAGGTTGGTTTTGACTAGCAATTGTGGTTAGCTTGGCCCTGACTAGGATGTCCTTTAGGTTTTTTGGTCTCCGGTAAGCTACTACAGGTTTGTTCGGAAGTATTAGGTTTAGTATGTCTGATGATTGCATGGTTGGCCAGTGGTTTGTGATGATTTTACCTACTTTGGGATTGTCTGGGTGATAGGTCAGAATAAATGGTATCCTATCAACCTTTTCTTTCTGTCCATATCTGAGTAGGTCATCACGGTTTGTTTGTTTGGCCCTTTGGATTGCCTCCGCAATCAGGTCTTTGTCGTAGCCTCGGTAAATTAAATGTTTAGCCAGCTCTTCAGACCTTTCTAAGAATCTTTCATCGTCGGAGCAAATTCTGCGTATCCTCAGTGCCTGGCTATATGGAATGTTCTTAATGCAGTGTTTTGGATGACAGCTGGTTGGGAGAAGATACTGGTGTTTGTCGGTTGGTTTCGAGTAGATGTCTGTGTGTAATTTGTTTTCCACCAGTCTGGTTGTTGTGTCCAGGAAAACATGGTTTGAGTTGGAAATTTCTGCCGTGAATTTTATTGAAGGATGGAAGTTGTTTGCCTTTGATATGAAGTCATCCAGACTTTCTCTTCCATACTGCCACTTCATTTCTATATCATCGATAAAGCGTACCCACTGGTATGGTGTACGCTCAACCGATGCTAAGAGCTTTCCCTCAAGTTTTCCCATGAAAATGTTAGCATACGATGGGGCCATTTTAGTACCCATTGCAGTTCCATTGATTTGTAGGTAGTTTTCTTCATTAAATTCAAAGTTGTTGAGTTTTAGGACAAGCTCCAGGAGTTGGATTAAGAAGTGTGTGGGTGGATTGTTTACAGTTCTTGTTTCCCATGCTTCGCTACATGCCTGTAACCCTTCGTTGTGCGGTATGTTGGTGTACAAAGATGTGACGTCTAAGGAAGCAAGTAATGTATCTGGCAGTAATGGTTCACTAGCTTTGCTTTTTATGAGATAATCTGTCGTGTCTTGAAGATATGATGGTAATTTGTGGACATGTGGTCTCATAAAATGATCTAAATATTCTGATATCCTTTCTGTGGGGTGCCCGTTACCTGAGATTATAGGTCTGCCAGGGCTTCCTTGTTTGTGGATTTTGGGTAGAAGATAAAATCTACTGCATTAAGAACATTCCATATAGCCAGGCACTGAGGATACGCAGAATTTGCTCCGACGATGAAAGATTCCTAGAAAGGTCTAAAGAGCTGGCTAAACATTTAATTTACCGAGGCTACGACAAAGACCTGATTGCGGAGGCAATCCAAAGGGCCAAACAAACAAACCGTGATGACCTACTCAGATATGGACAGAAAGAAAAGGTTGATAGGATACCATTTATTCTGACCTATCACCCAGACAATCCCAAAGTAGGTAAAATCATCGCAAACCACTGGCCAACCGTGCAATCGTCAGACATACTAAACCTAATACTTCCGAACAAAACTGTAGTAGCTCACCGGAGACCAAAAAACCTAAAGGACATCCTAGTCAGGGCCAAGTTAACAACAATCGCTAGTCAAAACCAGCCTAGTCAATCTGGACCCTGTGGCGATAAAAGATGCAAAACCTGTCAACATATGATAGAGACCAAGACATTCACTAGCACAGTGACTAAAAAAAAACTAAACATACATGGTCCAAACAAAACGTGCAAAACAGAGAATGTGATCTATCTCATCACATGTAAGATCTGTGGCCTTCAGTACGTGGGAGAAACTGAAAAGCTACACAAAAGAATAAACCTTCATAGATCTGATTGGATGACAAAAAAGCTGTACAGAAGCCCGGTCGCAGATCACTTCTCCTCCCCTGGCCACACTTTCAGTGATATAATACTTATCGCTATTGCTAACAACCACAGCTGGAGTTCCGAAACCAGGAAGGAAAAGGAATCATACTGGATACGCCGCCTTAAAACATTGAAACCAAGCGGTCTAAACCAAGAAGACTAGAAAATGAAAACTATGCACTAGTAGAATTTAACATTTTCTAAATCTTCTTATTATTCTTCAATTTTTACTATAAGAATAACCGGTATAGAATCAAATATCTGGGATATAATCTGCGTTACATATGTACACAAAATAAAAATAGATGTCGCTTTGGCTTGTAGACTTTTAGTGAATTATACAACGTTTTCAGTTTCCGCAACTAGTCTATACAAGCTGGTTGTATTTATAATTTTAGCACATGTGAAGACAAAAATGTAGAGGTTTACAAACACAACGTTTTTGTGTTTATTTGTTTGTCGTAACTATGTTTTGTATTTGCCTTTGAAAAAGACTCATTAAAAGTCGAAAGCGCTTAGGCTAGTTAGTTACTAGTTTCGTACTGTTCGTCGTCAGTTTATTGCATCTATATATATATATATATATATATATATATATATATATATATATATATATATATATATATATATTTATTTAAACACGTATCCATACCATGAAATCTACCTCCCTCTATCGCTATATTATTAATGTAACATAGCAACCTAAGAAAGGCATTATACATTTTAATGCATGCCATATAGGTATATTTTGTTCAAGGTTTCACAGATGTTCAAAATACGTGTAAATTCCTCTCCGTTGAGACCATACCATCATTATGCATTTTAGGATAATAAAACCACTAACTCAATATTGAAATATATTTATAAACTTATTTTTGCCTCCAAAACATTTGCATAATCAATACGAAACCAACGTAATTTATGCCTGTGCGTTACTCTGACAGTCGGAGTTGTGTGTGCATACTAAATACATTTATTTAAGATACAAGATTCAAATGTATTATACAGCAATAATCTGAATCTTCAGCAATCGCATGGATTCACGGAAACACGTTACAATGGTGAAGATTTAAACTTTGGCATCAGGTCTGGCATTTGGGTATCCTTCTCAAATGGTTGACTTTTATCATTGCTTACAATCACTGATATACAGGAGAAAATATTGCCAACTTTCATTATCCTTTTCTCCTTGTGACTTGACTTCTACTCAGCTTATTGCTTACTGGCTGGGAAAAGTAAGGGGTGGGTACTATTGAGAAGATTGTCTTTATTCATATAATACACAATGCTGGGCAGAAAACGACTTTAATCACTTAGAATTCTAGTAGATAATGTTGACTTGAATAAACAGGATTACAGTATACAATGGGAGACAACTTGTTCTGTGACAGTCTTGACATAAAAGAGTTGCTTCCAGTATACAGCGTCCGAACTAACGACTCCTTGATGTTGAATGGGAAAGGAGAGAGAGAGAGACAACGTTTGTCCGACGAGCGCATGTAAGTTCATCAAATCGAGAATTAAAGTCTAAGAAAGTGTGATATTTGAAGATAAATATATGCTTGCAATGATCACACATACATATATAGAATTTAATAGGTGTGATATGAGAAGATAATTATTTTTGTCCAATAATCACACAATGTTTACTTGTAAAAGCGTGGGTTGTGAAGAGAAGATAAGCTCATTCAATGACCACGAATAATTACACTTAGCAAAAGTGTGGCATGTGAAGAGAAATTTAGACTCATTCGATAACCACACACGATTGATTAGAACGGGTCGATATGTGGTGACCACCCAAACGAAGTTTTAAAACTGCGATGTAACCTGACGTCATAGCGAAATCTTTTGCTTTTATACAACTGGGAGTTGCATATAAATCTTCCCAAAGAACAGGAACTGACTGCCACATAAATAAAAATCTCAAACTTATGAAAATGGATCCTACACAAAATATTAGAAGTGAAGAAACTGTTATTTTAGAGACATAAGAGAAATTTAAGTTATACGTTAAATACTGAAAGTACAGCTTTAACTAATTAAGCAGCAGTGTGGGTGAACCCTACAAATTTTTGCGACGAAATCGATTAAAGCCTCAGAATGCACAATAGAGCCTTCCTACTAAATCTCATATTTTAACCAAAAAAAAATTAAGACCCCATTTTACAAATGGAGCCTTAGCGATTTTGTCGTAAATATGTTGTCATAACCACACTCAAATTGCTGCCAATAATTGCTATCATCTACGTCGCAAATATGTTGTCATAACCCACACTGCTGCTAAAAGGATTTCAGGGTTAATATAAATGATTTAACCAAATATTTGATCAAGTCCAATACGATATCGTGACCGAGGGTCGTGTAAATTTATTGTTATAAATCCATGTGGGACTGACTGAGCATGACTAAAGTAATTTTTGAATCCATTGAAGTCCATATCGGAACACCATGTCTGCCAAATATTTCGTAGCGTATGTGTATCAACGCCGTTGATTACAGCAAGAATATTGCAGCTATCGCGAATAACTTTTGGAATCTGAGTGTAGCGTTGAGTGACATATATCACGTCAGTGTTTTTATGCCTACCTCGTGAAAATATTCTAGCAGGGTTCTTTTGATTATCTAACATCACATCATCGTACACTACAAGATTGTTTATGTCTCCATCGAGGTCATCTACGCTAAGCGCATCATCAATATCTGTTATAAAGTCGATTACACTTTCACCTTTAATTTCTGATGCATTCTCATTATAATCTTTTAGCACTTCATAGCACCGTTGATCATCTACGGATGGAACAACTAAATATAATTTATCCCACTTCATAAATCGCATTATCAAATTAAGCAGCAATTGTGTTTTACCCGATCCAGGTGGTCCGATTATAATGGCACGGACAGAATTCGGAAGCGCTGCGTGGTGTTTCACCGGTTCTCTTCTTTTAGTCGCTGAAAAATCAATTATATTCATAACGCTATATATAAATTATGGATCTATATTGTGTTAAATGTAAACAGCGTACTAGTACAAATGATGCGACGACGATTACAACTAAAAAAAACAGATCGGCACTTACTGGTCAGTGTGTAACATGTGGTACAAAAATATTTCGATTTATTTCTTTAAAAAAGCGACAAGGAGGTGATATCGCAGCCAAATTGGGAAAACTCCCCGGAACCCCATGGGCAAAATACCCCGGAGAAAAACACCTTCCAGGATATAGCTACTGTTGTCCCGGAACGAAATTAGATCTCAGACTTGATGATCAAAATCAGCCCCGGCCTGGTGAGTATCCGATAAATGCTATTGATAAGGCATGTCATGCTCATGATGTTGCATATAAAAGCAATAATTTGCAACAAAGACATCTCGCGGATGTAAAATTAATTCATGCGTTAAATGCTATTCCCGATAAATCCTTCAAAGAAAAATTGGCTTCATGGTTGTTCAAATCAGCTATGAAAGGCAAATTAGTGTTAGGTGCTGGTAATTAAAAACACCAGTGTTTTTATAGTATGGAACCTATTTATTATTCTCCGAAAGGATATTGGAGGGGTAAAGCAGCAATCAGTAAACTCGCTAACGCTGCAAAAGTGAAAAAGTCCACTGCGGAAGATTGGTTATCCAAACAAGCTATATGGCAAATTTATCTACCACCGCCTAAACAAATTAATTATTCTCATTTTGATGTTACCGTACCCAATGAAGTTCATCAGGCTGATTTATTGTTTTTACAACATGACCATGGCTACAAATACGCGCTAACTGTAGTTGATATTGCGAGTCGATTTAAACAAGCAGAACCATTAAAAACAAAGTCAGCTTCTGAAGTCGCTTCTGCATTTGAAAGGATTTATCGACGAGGTCCTCTAAGATGGCCAAATCTATTACAAGTTGATCCTGGCAAAGAGTTTCAAGGTGCTGTTCTATCAACAATGAAAACTCATAATGTTACAATACGACGGGGACATACTGTTTTACATCGTGATCAGGCAATTGTAGAACGATTTAATCGAACTCTTGCAGAACGGTTATTTGGATATCAATATGCAAAAGAATTCATCCAAGAAAAACTATCTCGTGAATGGGTCCAAAGGTTACCGAGTGTAGTTGCAGCGTTAAATAACGAGATTACTCGAACTATTAATATGAAACCAAATATTGCAATAAAAAAAATATATACCCGAACAACCACAGCGGGTTAGCACTCAGCCACTTCTCGGTGATGTTACTGTGAGATATTTATACGAACCAGGAGAACTTGAAGGTGGTAAAAGAAGAGCTACTGATCCTATATGGAGTGTTACTACGCATAAAATTTCAACCATAACGCGATCAACTGGTAGACCTCCAATCTACAGATTGGATTCAACTGCACCTCAGCGTGGTTTTACACGCCAACAACTACAAGTCATTCCGGACGATACTCAATTACCGACACATGGTCTTAACTAGCTCCGTTACGTCTATTACACTCAAAACAGGTCAACATCACATTGTTTCTGACATGACCAAGACTGTTATTTTTTCTGTCTACGGTGAATTGTCGAGGGTCTTTATCCGAATACTGCCAGTGCATTATACAATTGCAACTGACGCAGTGATTATTCTGTTGTTCTTTTAATGCGATTATTACTTCAGCATCAATATCAAATTCTCGTTGTTTTTTTTGTCCTGCTGTTTGTAACCAGAGAGATTTTTATTAATGATGCTAATATCAGTGCTATCATCGTTTGCATTAAAATCATCATCGAAAACAATCCTTCGTAGTTGATTTATTCGTCGTACTCTAGACACTGCGAGATAGACTAAATTTGACCATTCAATGCGATTATCAACTATCCAAACAATTGTATCCGTGATGGTCAATCCTTGTGACGAGTGTATTGTTGTTACACAACCAAGCGTCCATGGTGATTTATCAGTGCATAATGCATCTTCTACAGCATTGATATCAACTAGCACAATATCATTTAACACTAGAATCTGTTTCTCCGTCTCACCTGGAATTTCAACTTCAATATTCTGCTTTCGTGTATCCAATGGTCTATAACACAACGGTACTGGAAACGTTGGGAATTTTTTCTTGTGTAGCTCAAACAACTTTTTCTGAAGTGCGTCTCTGACTATCTTTCTACTTGCTACTACAAAATCATTTGGTCTCCATGTTTCACAAAAATCATTCATAGGTGTTTCAGAAATTATTTCACGCACTACTTCACATTGAATTTTATCGGGTTGTAATCTAATTAGTTTTTTTAAACTCACGTAACTGCTCATCGAGTGCTTTATAGTCAGTATCAATTTCTTCGTAATAATCAACAAATCCTTTTAACCAATTATGTGGACTTCTACCAACAAATGCTGGTGGTTGACCATGATCGCCGCACAATATAACTTTTGTATTATTTTGCAATAACCAATCAAGAAACATTTTAATACATCTTCTGAAACAGTACATCCCAAATAATAA